>PVKH010013506.1:0-16838 GCA_004027955.1 Chaetophractus vellerosus | reverse complement strand
TGCCCGTGGCGGCTTTTGCCTGTCCGTGGCAGCTTTTTGCCCTGCCCACGGCGGCTCCGGCCCGCCCATGGCGGCTTGCCATTCTCAAGGCGGTCTGCCCGCTAGGAGAGGTCCCCGGGAACCGAACCGGGCCCAGGGCCTCCCATGTGGTTTCCCAGCGAGCTCTTTATCCACTGAGCTATCTAGCCGGGCCCCCAGTGTCTTCTTAATATCCTTAATCTCTTCCTTCACTTCATTATGTTGGTCCATGATATTTGTTTGGACAGTGTTTTGGTCAGCCACAGGAGTGCCTTTTGAAATACACCAAAATTGGTCGGTCTTTATAAAGGGTATTTATTTGGGGTAGAAGCTTACAATTACCAGGCCACAAAACATACAGTTCTTCCCATACCAAAGTCCACGTGTTGGAGCAAGATGGCTGCCGACGTCTGCAAGGGCTCAGGCCTTTGGGTTCCTCTGTTCCTGGGGCTGTGTTTCTCTCCGGGCTTAGCTTCTGCTTCCACCACAAGTTCAGCTGTAGACCATGAGACTCTCTGCGTTGCATCTCTCCACAAGGCCAGCTGTAGACTATCTGGCGATCGGCTCACTCCAACATCAGAATTGCTTCTCAAATCTGCTTCTCTAAATCTCTGCCCTCAATCTGCTTCTCTCAATCTGCTTGCTCTGCTGTCTCTTGTCTAGCCTTTTATACTTGAGACCACGCCCACCGAGGGGTGGGGCTCAACGTCTCACTGACGTGGCAGTTAACGCCCTACTCATAACTTAATCATGCCCAGATGAACAGATTAGGTTACAAACATAATCCAATTTATATTTTTGGAATTCATAATTAAATCAAACTCAAAACATTACAGACAGCTTTGATTTGTTGTTCAATGTTCTGCGTCTCTTCCTGGTTTTTAGTTTGTCCATTGGAGTGGTCTTTGTCTTCCTGTTTCTCAGTATGGTTTGTAATTTTTTGTTGCCCTCTGGTCATCATTTGATCTTGATGGGTTTATTCAGTTGATTAGCTTCTCTCTCTGCTCTAGAGTTTTATTTAGCTGGTGGTTCTGTGTGTGTGTTAAGTTTTCTCTTTGACACTTTGTTCTTCTTGTTCTATTTCCTTGCAGAATTGTTTAAAAGGTTGTTTGTAAATCTTTGGAAATGAATTGAAATGGTTAAGGCATATCATAGTGGGCTCCCAGACCAGACCACTCGGGCAGAATCCTGTTGGCAATCAGCTGGCCTCTGTGAAAGAGATGGTGAGTACCCACCTAAACCGATGCCATCTTGCCCCTGCTTCAATCTGCTGACTTTTATAAAGGGTATATATTTGGGGTAGAAGATTACAATTACCAGGCCACAAAGGGTAAGTTACTTCCCTCACCAAAGTTTATTGCCACGTGTTGGAGCAAGATGGCTGCCGACACCTGTGAGGGTTCAGGTATCCTGGGTTCCTCTCTTCTGGGGCTTTCTTCTCTCCAGGCTCAGGTCCTCCACTGGTTCCACAAAGTCAGCTTTAGACTATCCGGTGAATGGCTTGTTCATCTTCCTGGGGCCTTTTCTCTTTCCTAACAACGAATCTCCTCTTTGTACTTACTTCCCAAGGCTCCAGCTCAAAAACTCCAACCTCTCTTCTAGGAAAACATTTAAAAGAATAATAATAAAGCTGAGCATTGCCAAAGGTATGGGATTCCAGTCATGCTCATACAATATCATGCTCATACAAATGGCATAACAGAACATTGAGCAGGTACTTAGAAAACTTAGAAAATTAAGAAGGTGTAATGAAGTATTTCAAAAAGCCATCCAGTCATCATTCAATTTTCAGGAATTTACTCTAAGAGCAAAATTGTAGAAATATGCACTAATATCTTTATCATAATGTTCATTCATGAGCTTCCAGTTGACTAAAATAGCAGCATAAGATGCTCCAGGGTGCCATTCCCCCACAGAATCTGTGAACAATTAACAAAAACTATTCAAACCATTTTCATCAAAAATCTGGAAAACATTTAGAGTGTAGTACTAGGTGAGTGCTGAATCAAGAAAAGGCAGGTGTAAAAATGGTAGGAGAAGCTTGAGGCACTCTTGTTCCCCTCCACTTCCAGGTGCAGTGCTGAGCCAACTTGCACTACCTTTGTGGGTCCGTGAATCCATTCTAGAGGGGGAATAACCCCCATTTGCATATTAGGGTGCCTGCATGTCAGTGCCAGTCTATCAGGTGGCAGCATGAAATGTTGAAAAAGGAAACTCATTTCTGACTTGGTTGGCAATGTAAAGACAACCAGGAAACTCATCTCTGGCTCACTCTCCCAGAACATGCCCTGCAGGCAGAAGAAACTTGTGGACAGCTAAAGAAATGAAAGGAACAAAAGTCAAAGCACCCTTGGTCAGATTATTAATGACATTTTATTCCTGTAAACAGGGGATTTCTTAAGGCTACAAGCAAGCACAAACCCAGGAAAAGACTCAGGTACAACTCTAGTGAATGTCGGCAGCTGTCTTGCTCCAACACATGGCAATGGACTTTGGTGAGGGAAGAAACTTATGCTTTATGGCCTGGTAACTGTGGACTTCTACCCCAAATGAATACCCTTTATAAAGACCAACCGATTTTCTGGTATTTTACAAAGGCACCCCTTTGGCTGACTAATACAGACCCTGAAGTTCACTTTTGCCTCAAGTTGAATTTCTTGATTGGAGGAATAAATTCTGAAGGACAGCACCAGGCAATGAAGAGTCAATTTTCAGCCAGGGAAAGGTCTTTTTTGCTTTTGTTTGTGTGTTTTTGTTAGCTCATTTCAGTCAAGGAAATCTCTGTCATATCACTAGCTGGATACAAACTTAAGCAACAGAGAGCTCAAGGAATAAATCCCAGAGTTAACACATTAAAATATTAAAATAGAAAATGTGCAACAAAATATTGCAAGACAAAGAAAGAGGAAATTATGGCATATCCAAAGGAATGAGATAAAAATTCAGAAACGTCCAAAAAAGGAGACCAGACTTTGGACATACTATACAAAGAGTTTAAAATAAGGATCTTCACTATGCACAGGACATAAAGGAAAATATGAAGGAAAAAACTAAGGGATATCAGGAAAATGATGAATGAGCAATATGATAATCTCAATAAAGAGAAAGATATTTTAAAAGAGGAATCAAAAAGAATTATTGGAGTTGAAGACCCCAATAATTGAAATGAAAAATTCCTTAGGGGGTTTCAACAGTAGATTGGAGCTGGTGGAAGAAAGAATCAGTGAACTCAAAGAGAAGACGATTGATTCAGGCTGAGGAGCAGAAATAAAAAGAATGAACAAAAGTAAACAGAACCTAAGAGACCTGTGGGACACAATCAAGCATACCAATATATGCATAAAGGAAGTACCAGAAGGAAAAAAAAAATTAGAAAGGGGCAGAAAGAGTAGTCAAAGAAATAATTACAGAAAACTTCCCAAATTTAATGAAAAGAATGGATATACACATTCAGTAATCCCAATGAACCACAAACAGGATAAATTTAAAGAGAACCATGTCCAGGCATATTCTGGCTAAATTGTTGAATACCGAGACAGAGAGTTCTGAAAGCTGCAAGAGAAAAGCAAAATGTTATGTACAAGAGAGATGTGAGGAGACTGAGGGCCAATTTCTCATCAGAAATCATGAAGGCTTGAAGGCAGTGGGATGAAATATTTAAGTGCCAAAACAAAACAATTGCCAACAATTACTTTTACATCGAGTGAGACTGTCCTTCAAAAATGAAGAGGAGATTGACATTCCCAGACAAACAAAAGTTGAGGGAGTTCATCACTACTTGACCTTCACTATAAGCAATGCTAAAGGGTGTTCTTTAGGTTGAAGTGGCATAAAGAAGTAAAGACCTTTGAAAGGTAACCATATGGGTCATTATAAATGCCTGTACTATTGTACTGTATTTTTTTTTGTTATATAACTCCATTTTTTTTATGTTTTACAGGTTCTAAAATGCAAATATATAAAAATAATGAGAAATCTATGGGATTGGACATAAAATTAATAAGGTATAATTTGTAACAAGTACAACAAAAGGTGCAGGGAATAGAGGGGTATGGGAACCGTGTTAGTGTATGCTATTGAAATTAGGTTGATAGCAAATCAAACATGATTGTTATAGATTTAGGATTTTAAATTGAAACCCCATAGTAATGACAATGAAAATATCTGAAAATATATACAGAAGGAAATTGTAAGGAACTCAAAAGTGTGCACTACCAAAAATTAAATAAATAAACAGTTAAGCTTTAACAGAAGAATTGAGGGACAAAAAAAGATATGACATAAATTCCAAATAAAATACAAAATGGCAGAAGAAATACCTATCATAGTTACTTTAAATATAAACAGATTGAACTCTCCAATCAAGACAGACATGGGCAGAATGGATTAAAAAACATGAACCAACTAAATTATCGTTACAAGAGACTCACCATAACTTTAAAGATGCTAGTAGGTTGAAAGTGAAAGTTAGAAAAAATGTATACCATGCAAGTAGTAATGAAAAGAAATCTGGGGTTGCTATATTAATATCAGATAAAATAGACTTTAAGTTAGAAATTGATAGGAGGGACAAGGAAGGCCACTACATATATAATTCAACAGGAAGACAACAGTTATAAATATATATGCACCTAATGACAGAGCCCCAAAATATGTAAAGAAAATATTGACAGATTTGAAAGAAGAAATAGCTAGTTCTATATTAACAGAAGGAGACTTTAATGCACCACTTTCAAAAATGGATAGAATGTCCAGACAGAAGATCAATAAGGAAACAGAAGATGTGAACAATGCTATAAACCAACTAGACCTAACAGACATAGAACACTTCACTCAGCAGCAGAATACACATTCTTCTCTAGTGCTCATGGCTCAATCTCCAGGATAGACCATATATTAGGTAAAAAAATCAAGTCTCAATTAATTAAAAATATGTAAACTATGCATTGTGTCTTCTCCAACTACAATGGAATGAATCTAGAAATCAGTAACACAGGGAGAACTGAAACACTTACAAATATGTGAAAAATAAACAACCCACTCTTAAATAAACAATGGGTCAAAGAAGAAATCACAAGGAAGGATAATTAAGAAATGTCTTGAGGTGAATGAAAATGAAAACACAACATACTATAACTCATGGGATGCTCAACGGCAGTGTTGAGAAGGAAATTTATAGTTCAAAATGTTTACATTAGAAAATAATAAAGCGCTCAAATCAGAAACCTAAATTCACAACTGGAGGTTCTAGAAAATAAAGAGCAAACTAGTCCCAAAGTGAGCAGAAGGTAGGAATTTGCGAAGCTAAGATCGGAGATAAATGGGATGAGAATTAAAAAAAAGCAAAACAAAACAAAACAAAAAAACAATAGAGAGAATTTACAAGAACAAAAGTTGGTTCATTGAAAAGATCCATAAAATTGACAAACTATAGCTAGACTGACAAAGAAAGAGAGGATGCAAATAAGTAAAGTCAGAAATGAAAGTGGGCATTACTTCTGACTCCAGAGAAATAAAAAGGATTATAAGAGGATGCTGTGAATAACTTTGCACCATTAGATAACCTAGATGAAATGGACAAATTCCTAGAAACACACAAACTATCTACACTGACTCAAAAAGAAATAGAAGATCTCAACAGATGAATAAAATGAAGAGATTGAATCAGTCATCAAAAACTTCCCCCAAAAAGAAAAGCCCAGGACAAAATGGCTTCTGTGGCAGTTTGAAATTATTTTATGAATCCCAAAAAACAGAAAGAATATGTTTGTGGGCTGGTCCATTCCTGTAGGCATGAGAACTTTTCCATGGACTACCTCATTGAGGTATGACTCAAGTTGAGTCTCCATCCTCTTGCTGGGTCTGATAAAAAACAGACACACACAGGAAAAGAGAGCTCTGCCATTTTTGATACTGCCATATGACAGAAAGGAGAGGTTCAAGGAGCTAAGACCCCTAGGAGAGATGAGCGGTTATATGCCTGATTGCTTGCAGCTGAAATTGGGAAGAAAGTGGAGCAGCCAACCTGAGAGAGGAAGCCTGGAGGAGAAGGCAGAGGCAAGGCAGAGATGACCTGCCATCTTGCTTAAAGAGGTGGCAGCTGACTTTAGTGAGAAAGCACCTTTTATGGTGCTTTGAGTTGGACTTTTCATAGCCTTGGAACTGTGAACTTTTACCCCACATAAATACCTTTTATAAAAGCCCAACGAATTTCTGGTACTTTACATCGGCACCCCTTTTGACAAACTAAAACAATTTCCTTGGTGAATTCTGCCAACATTCCAAGAAAAATTAACCCAAATCTTGCTCAAACTCTTCCAAAAGTTGGAAAGGAGGGAACACTTCTTAACTAATTCTATGAGGCCAACATCACTCTCATACCAAATTCAGATAAAGATACTACAAGTAAAGAAAATTATAAAATGATATCTGGGATGGTTAGGCTAATTTGTCAACTCGGCCAGGTAATTGTGTCCAGGTGTTAGGTCAAGCAAGCACTGGGCTAATTGTAATACAAGAGCATTTATGGACTTCGATCACCAGTGAGTTTACTGCATGGATGGCTGATTACATCTGCATCCATCAGGGAGATTACATCAGCAATGGGTGATGCTTTTATCCAATCAGTTGAATGCCTTAAAAGGGGAAGTGATTTCAACATTCAGAGAGAATTTCCCAGCTCATCTTTGGACAGCCAACTTCTCCCAGAAACTCATCAAGGACCTTTCATGAGACTTTCATCGGAGCCCCTGGCTTGCAGCCTGCCTGCGGAACCTGGACTTGTGCATCCCCACGGTCACATGAGAGACTCTTATAAAATCTTATATTATTGACAGATATCTCCTGCTGATTCTGTTTCCCGAGAGAACCCTGACTAATACAATATCCTTGTGAATATAGATCCAAAAATCTACTAAAAAATACTAGCAAACAGAATCCAACAGCACATTCAAAGAATTATACACCTTGATTGTGCTGGTTTGGGTTCTTTTTGGAACCCAGAAAATCCTATTCTTAAAGCAAACACATTCCTGTCCCTATAAACTCATTGTAGATGGGAGCTTTTGAAAAGATTCATTTAAAGGACCTTCCTTTTGATTAGAACACTTCAGTAGGTCATGATACAAGATGGGTCTTTTTTTTTTGTTAGGCCAGTAAAAAATTTATTTGAGAAATGGGAGAAAGAACAGAGCTTGCTGAGAAATGGGAGAAAAGGACGGAAATACACACTGAGATTTGGTGTGGGCTTCTCTAGGCAGAGAAAGCAAGCTCTGCCTTGTGTGGTTACTTTTTAAAGTGTTAATTATTCCTCCCTCTTGTTAATGCTAAGGAGAGAGGCTCTGGTTGTTATTGGTTACCCCACCAAAGGTGAGGGCCAATGATGAGGCAAGTTTGGAATATCTGGGGCCAAGAAGAGGTCCCAGAAAGAGAAACTGTGACCTCAAGGTTAAACTCAAGGTCTCAGTGAGGTTTTGCAGCCATGTTGCCTGTTGGCCATGTTATGGCTTGTCTTCTCATTTCTCGGGCTAACCTGCCTGAACTCCCCCTTCAGAGAGTTCATGTCCTTAAGTGGGTGCAGAGGAGCAATGATCATTCTTCTATAGTTACTTCCTGCTGGGTAGGGCAGTAGACCCTGCCTGACAGGGTGTAAACCTCTCTGGCTATTCTATTGAGGTTGAGGAAACACGGGTCTCACATTGTGGTTAGAACTGGCTGAAATCCCTGTGTGACAACTATCTTGTATTGGAAGGCGTTGATTCTGGGAGAAATAAACTAAGAATGTTGAAGATATATGGCCCCACTAAAAGGATAAAGAAGATGGTGGTGAGTGGGCCCCAAAAGGGGACCAGCTATGACATACTGGACCACAAGAGTAAGAAAGGCCAGGTGCCTTCAGAGGCTGCATCCTCCCAAAGCTGGTGAGCTTTATTTTGCAGGTTTTGAATGCTGTTTAGGACTATTTCAGGGTGATTTACATAGAAACAGCATTTTTCCTTGAGAACTAGTCATGTTCCCTTCCCCCCACCCCCATGCTGCTGTTAACATGTTTAGGGCTCTGTGGTTTTGCAGTACTATAGCTGCAAGAAAGTCCATTTGCTGTCTAAGAGCTTCTAAGGCACAGCTAATTTCTTCTATGCTGTTAGTTAGCTCTAGGGAGATTATAATAGATAACGGGGTTTGGTATAAAATTGCCAACCCTACTTTTCCATGGTGGTGGTTATGTTTAAGACAGCTAAGAGGGGGATGAGAAGAGGCATTGCCCTTTTAGTTATTGTATAGGTAGAAACCACAGGAAATGAAAACAGACAAGATTTCTTAAGGGATGTCTGGCTTGTCTTCCCCCTAGTAATAGGTGTTTGGGCTAGAATTAGAGAGAAAAGCTGGCTTTGACACAGATACTTCTTAGCTTTGTCTCTTATAGAGGTATTTCAGGCCATCCAATGACTGGCATGTGTACGTCCTGTCAGGTGTTTCTGGTGAGCTGGCACTTCTTTGGGCACCTGGCTTTATTCAGGATAAGTGCACCTATCTGGGAATTCCTTTAACTTTAATAGCTGTGGGAGTGATCAGAACCATAGAGTAAGATCCCTTCCATTTTGGCTCTAATTGAGAGTGAGGCCTGTTCTCCTGCTAAGTTTTGATCAGAACTTGGTTTTCAGGTCCTAGATGAGGAAAGGTTACCCATAGACTATCATGAAGGGACTAAGCTGAAGTGGGTCCTAGCCACTTGGTTTGCTGTTTCCCTTCTGGTGGGAAAATGCTTAGCCCTGGCAGGATGGCATGTGTGTCTGCCAGTCCTCCCCAGGATATGAGTGGGACATGTTCTGGAATAAGTGCTAGGAGGGAGATCTGGGTTAAGCATATTTATTAACTACTTAGAAAATGAAGTTTACCAGAACTTTTAACATGTTCAATATCCTTCTGCATATGTTCTAGAACAGAAAAGATATCATAATCATCAGGCATACAGCTACAGTATTTAATACTAATCAATGTGTTAACCAATGCATACGTTTCTCTTTGAGCTGTGACTAATAGATCTAAGCTCCAGGTTTGCAATACCATACATGTTATCTCTCCATGGTAGGAGGCCATAATGCCAATTGTGTTTAAGTTCTACTGACATTGCCCTGGTGATTGTTGCTCCACTTGGTATCCCAGGGTTGGTCTTAATCCTCTTACTGTAGTCCTTTATAAACAGAGGAATAAAAACTAAAGATACAGAATAAAAGGCTGAAAGAGACAGAGAGAAGCCTCCAGGAGTTGATGAACCTGGAAGAGAATAAAGACATAGATGGAGCAGCCTAAAGATGAAGCAACAAGGCCCAGAGGAGAGAGGATAGATAAGTGGACTCTGCTGTGTTCCTGATTGCCCATAGCTGATCTCAGGGAGAAAATGAACTTGGAAAAGAAGGCAGAGACCAGCAGAGCTGCTATTGTGCTTTGCCACATTGCAGGAGTCCAGGATCATCAGCAGCTGACCTTCAGGACAAAACTTCACCTGATGCCTTGATTTGGACATTTTTCTATCCTGGGAACTGTAAGCTTTTAATCTAATTAATCCCATTGTAAAGGCCAACTAATTTCTGGTATATTGTATTGGCAGCCTTTAGCAAACTAAAACAGTAATCAAATGGGATATATCCCTGATATGCAAGGGTGGTTGAACATAAGAAAATCAATGTAATACACCACATTAATAGGAAGAATGAAAAAAAAAACATGATTATATCAAATGATGCAGAAATGGCATTTGAGAAAATCCAGCACCACTCCCTGATGAAAACCTTTAGAAAACTAGGAATAGAAGGGAAATTCCTCAAGATGATAAAAGCCATATTTAAAAATCTCACAGCTAGCATCATACTCAATGGTGAAAGACTGAAAGCTTTCCCTCTAAGATAAGGAAAAATACCATGATGCCCACTGTCACCACTGTTATTCAACATTTACTGGAAGATCTAGGCATAGAAAGTAGGCAGGTGAAAGAAATAAAGTCATCAAAATTGGAAAGCAAAAGGTAAAACTTTGCCTATATGCAGATGGCATGATTCTACATATAGAAAATCCTGAAACCTTCATAATAAAACAACTAGAGCTAATGTATTTAGCAAAGTGGCAGGGTACAAGAACAACATGCAAAACTCAATAGTGTTTCTATACAATAATATTGAAGAATCTGAAGAGGAAATAAAGAAAAAAATTCCATTTGCAATAGCAACTAAAAGAATCAAATACCTGGAATAAATTTAACCAAGGATGTAAAGGACTTATAGGTGGAAAACTAGAAAAATAATGTTAAAAGAAATCAAAGAAGACCTATGTTTTAATTTCCTAGGCTTCTCAAAAAAATATCATGAAATGGGTCAGGTTAAATAATGGGAATTTATTCACTCATGGTTTGAAACAGGGGAAGAGTCTAAATCAAGTGGTCATTAAGGCAATGCTTTGTTCCCGAAGACCGGCATTCTTGGGCTTGCTGCCAGTGATCCTTGGCTCCTCTGTCATGTGGATGGCACATGGCAGCATCTCCTGGTCTCTCCCTTCTCTTCTGGGTTTTCTTGATGTCCAGCCTCTTGCTTCCTGAATTTCACTCTGCTTATAAACGACTCCGGTGGTAATATTAAGACCCATCCTGACTGAGGTGGGCCACACCTTAACTGAAGTAGCCTCATCAAAAGTTCCTACTTATAATAGGTTCACACCCAGAGGAATGAATTACGTTTAAGAACCTGTTTTTCTGGGGTACATAAAGCTTCAAACCACCACAACCTATATGAATGGAAGGACATTCTATGTTCATGGATTGGTAGACTAGATATTGTTAAGATGTAAATTCTACGCAAAGCAATTTACAGATTCATTCCTATCCCAATCAAAATTCCAGCAGTCCTTTTTTTGCAGAAATGGAAATGCCAGTCATCAAATATATTTGGAAGGATAAGGAGCCCTAAATGTCCAAAACCCTCTTGAAAAAGCAAAACAAAGTTGGAGGACTCACACTTCAAAATTTTAAACTTATTACAAAGCTACAGTGATCAAAACAGCATGGTACTGTCAAAAGGACAGACATATAGAACATTAGGATCAAATTAAATGTTCACAAATAAATCTTCACATGTAGGATCAGTTGATTTTTGACAAGACTGTTAAATTCACTCAATAGCAAAATAATATTTCCTCGAATAAACGGCGCTAAGAAAACTGGATATCCACATTCAAACGAATGATGGTTAACACCTACTTTACATCATATACAAGAATTAAAATGGATCAAAAACATAAATATAAGAACCAAAATTATAAAATTACTAGGATTAAAAATAGGGACTCATCTTAAGGACCTTGTGCTGGGTGATAGTTTCTACTTCACATGTAATGTAACAATCTTACAATATTATACTTCCATCACCCTTTTCTTTTGTGTTACTAATATCATACATTTTCACTCTATATTTTAGTATATATTTATCTCCACTTTATTGCTACATATGTTATATACACCACATTGTTCTTATTTTTACTTTAAGCACTCAATTCTCTTTTCAAGAAACAAAAATGTGAAAAGTTCTTATATTTATTCACATATAGATTTTGTTTGGGACTCCTCATTCCTCTGTCTAGATATAAGTTTCCATCTTGTATTGTTGTTTATTTTTTTCTGTCTGGATGATTTATTTTATCACTTTTTTAAAAACTTTAGGTCTCCTGGGCAACGCATTCTTTCCAATTTTGCTTGCTGAAATGTCCTTTATTTATGTTTAAATATAATAAACTTTATTTTTAAAGAGGTTTTAGATTACAGAAAAGTTACATCAACTGTATAAGGGATTCCCATATACCCCACTCCCTCCCCCTCCCACATTTCCCCCTATTAATAACATCTTACAATTGTGTGGTATATTTGTTATAATTGACAAACAAATATTAAATCATTGCTACTAACCATGGTCTATAGTTTACATTGTGGTTTACACTTAATTCCAATGCCCTGAAAATGCCCTATGTTCCACCTATTATTCCCTCCCTCTTCACTCAGAACCTCTGGTAACCACTATCTTTATATCAATGTTACATGTTCTTCCATTACTACAATATTAATAAGTTTACTTTGTCTATGATTGCTTTCCAAGTAGCCAATGAATAGCAAGAGAATGCAACTCAAATAAAATTTAAAAAAAAACAGGCAAGATAGAAAGAAAGCAACAGGAATTTTAAAAATCTTCCAAATCAGTCATTTTTATTTCATGATGTGCCCTACGGTCTGCCCAATATCCAATTTTGGAGCTTACCTTTAGTCCTTCAGCTATCCATCCCTTTACTTCCACACATAAATTTCCCAAGGGTGAGATTTAAGTCTTGTCTACATTTGAGTTGTATTAAATTCAATTTCAAGAGCAAAGGCTCATAAGCATAGTTATCAATATCAAGGGTCCATCAATGGATCATCTTCCTTTCCCAGTCATTGCCCCTGAACTTGGGGGACTGTTGCTGCTCTATTAGAGAATGTGGCAGAGCTCTTCAGGATGGGAATTCAATATTCTCTTGGTTATTGTGTGAGTCTCCACCCACTGTGGCAATGCCCCGTGAACATTTGAACATATTTATATACATTATATGTATGCCCAGGTGAACTTTCTCCCATGTATCCCCCATCATTGACACCCCACACCAATGATTCTCCCTGCCCCAATTGTAACCCTTGTGTTATCCAAAGCTTCTTCAAAAATGAAGCCAATAAAATAGCCAAATACAATTAATAGAAAAATGAAATAATAATGATAGTTTAAATATAAGAAATAAAATACATAAAAATTAAAAAAAATTAAATTAAATTAAAAGTTTGGGAAATTAAAAATAATGAAAAATATTGAAAAAAAATTTTGACACTTTGCCTTTCATCACTGTCATATCTGGTGTCCTGTATGTACAGTGACATTTTTTGCAATTTACTCCACAGTGGCTTATTTTTTTTTTTTTCATTTTGTTTTCAGAGACATTTTAGATCACAGTAAAGTCACATACAAAATACAGGGGACTCACATATACCCAACATCCTCCCCCTTTTCCCCCTTCCTGTATTAATACCTTTTTATATGTGGATGGTACCTTTGTTACAACTGATACACAAAGAGTGAAACATAGCTACTAACCATGGTCAATGGTTTACATTATGGTTTACATTTTAGACTACACTTTTATAAACTTTGATGATATTTAACATATCCTGTGTCCATCATTGCAAGATCACATTGAACACTTCCATGTATTCTATTCCTCCCTCTCCTTCCCCTTGAGGACTACAGCGACCCCCTGGCTTCAAGCCTTGGATGACAAGATCATAGTTACTGCAACAACACTGAGGCCTTGACACACTGGTTTGTCCTCCCCTATTAGGAACTGCCCATTATCTTGAGAGACTCCCGCCCCTCTGTTTGTGAACATATCGGTCCTCCCCAGGATGGGAGTCCAACACCTTCCTGCTCATTATGTGGGTCTCCACCCACTGATACAACACATTATGACAAAGTGATCACTCACACACTCCCTGGAAGCCTGCTTCCTTCTTCTCCCTTACTATTTCCTGTAAACCTATCTTCCATACAATAACTCTCTGAGTCTGCTCAATTTGCTTAATACATATCAGTGAGGTCATGTAATATTTGTCCTTCAATGCCTGGTTTGCTTCACTGAACATAAGGTCCTCAAGATTCATCCATGTTATCTCGTGTGTTAGCATTGTACTCCTTCTTACAGCTGAGTAATATTCCATTGTATGTATGTATGTACAACATTCTGTTTATCCATTCATCTGTTGATGGACATTTGGGTTGATTACAACTTTTGGCAATAGTGAATATTGCTGCTGTGAACATTGGTGTGCATATGTTCGTGTCTTTGCTTTCAGTTCTTCAGGGCATATACCCAGCAGTGGAATTGCTGAATCATATGGCAGTTCTATAGTTTGTTTTTTGAGGAACGGCCAAACAGTTCTCCACAATGGCTGGACCATTCTACCTTCCCACCAGCAATGGATGAGGGTTGCCATTCCTCCACATCCTCTCTAACACTTTTAGTCCTCTGTTTTTTTAATAGTCGCCAGTCTAATGGGTGTAATGGTATCTCATTTTAGTTTTGTTTTGCATTTCCCTAATAGCTAGTGATATTGATCATCTTTGCATGTGCTTTTTAGTCATTTGTGTTTCTTCCTTGGAGAAGTGTCTTTTCAAGTCACTTGCCCATTTTTAAAATGGGTTGTTTGTCTTTTTATTTTTGAGGTGTAGGATTTCTTTATATATGCTGGCTATTAGGCTTCTATCAGATATATGGTTGCCAAATATTTTCTCCCATTGGGTAGTCTGCCTTTTTACTTTCTTGACAACATCCTTTGAGGTGCAAAAGTTTTAATTTTGAGGAGATACCATTTATCTATTTTTACTTTTGCTTCTTGTGCTTTGAGTGTGAAGTTCATGAAACCATTTCCTATTTCAAAGTCCTGTAAATGGTTCCTTACATTATCTTCCAAGGTCTTTATGAGACTTGATTCTTATATTTAGATCTTTCATCCATCTTGAGTTGATTTTGTATAAAGTATGAGATGGTGTTTGTCTCTCATTCTTTTGGATATGGATATCTAGTTCTCCAAGCACCATTTGTTGAAGAGGCCATTCTCTCCTAGTTGAGTAGGCTTGGTGGCCTTGTCGAATATGAAATGACTGTATATGCAAGGATCTATATCAGAACTCTCAATACAATTCCATTGGTCGCTATATCGATCCTTGTGCCAATGCCATGTAGTTTTGACCACTGTAGCTGTGTAGTATGTTTTAAAGTCAGGTAGTGTGATTCCTACAATTTTGTTTTTCTTTTTCAATATGTCTTTGGCTATTTGGGGCCTCTTATCCTTCCAAATAGTTTGTAGTTAGTTTTTCCAATTCAGTAAAAAATGCTGCATTGATTTTTATTGGGATTGCATTAAATCTGTAGATTAGTTTGGGTAGGATAGACATCTGAATGATGTTTATCTTCCTACCCGTGAACAGGGAATATTCTTCCATTTATTTAAGTCTTCTTTGATTTCCTTTAACAGTGTTTTGTAGTTTTCTGCAAACAAGTCATTTACATCTTTAGTTAAATTTATTCCTCGGTATTTGACCCTTTTAGTTACTATTGTAAATGGTATTTTTTTTCTTGATTTCCTTCTCAGATTGCTTGTTATTGGTGTACAGAAATGCTACTGATTTTTGAGCATTGATCTTATAGCCTGCTCCTTTACTGAACTCATTTGTAAGTTCTAGAAGCTTTGTTATAGATTTCTTAGGGCTTTCTATGTATAAGATCATGTCGTCTACAAATAGTGAAGTTTTTACTTCTTCCTTTCCAATTTGAATGCTTTTATATCTTTTTTTTTAAAAAAGATTTATTTATTTTATTACATATCTCCCCTTCCCCCCCGCTGCGGCGATTCGCCGAGAGTGGTCACCGCGCAGGCACGGCTTTCCCCGCTTGTGGGTGGTCTCTGCGTCCGGCTTCACAGCCGGCTTTCAGTTTGCGGGTGGCTGGCTGCGCTCCATTTGCGGGCGACCTGCCCTGCCCATGGCGGCTCTTGCCCTGTCCATGGCAGCTTCTTGCCCTGCCCACGGCGGCTCCGGCCCGCCCATGGCGGCTTGCCATTCTCAAGGCGGTCTGCCCGCTAGGAGAGGTCCCCGGGAATCGAACCCGGGGCCTCCCATGTGGTATGCCGGTGCTCTATCCACTGGGCTATCGAGCCGGCCCTGCTTTTATATCTTATTCTTGCCTCAGTGCTCAAGCAAGTACTTCTAAATATGAGCAGTGATAGTGGACATCCTTGTCTTGATCCCGATCTTAGAAGGAAAGTTTTAGGATTTCACCATTGTATATGATGTTAGCTGCAGGTTTTTTCATATACACCCTTAATCATGTTCAGAACATTTGCTTCTGTTCCTATCTTTTGCAATGTTTTTATCAGGAAAGAGTGCTGTATTTTGTTATATGCTTTTTCTGCATCTATAGTGATGATCATGTGATTTTTTTTCTTTCAATCTGTTTATGTGGTATATTACATTAATTGATTTTCTTATGTTGACCCATCCTTGCATACCCAGGATGAAACACACTTGGTCATGGGTTTTAACTCATTTGATGTGTTGTTGAATACGATTAGCAAGTATTTTGTTGAGGATTTTAGTATCTCGGTTCATTAGAGAAATTGGTCTATAATTCTCCTCCCTTGTGGCATCTTTGTTTGGCTTTTGTATTAGGGTAATGTTGGCATCATAGAATGAATTAGGCAATGTTCCTTCTACTTCTATTTTTGGAGTTTAAGCAGGATTAGTGTTAGATTTTTCTGGAATGTTTGGTAGAATTCACCTGTGAAGCTGTATGGTATTGGGTTATTCTTAGTTGGGAGGTTTTTCATGACTGCTACTATCTCTTTACTTGTAATTTGTCTGTTGAGTTCATCAATTTCTTCTTTTGTCAATGTTGGCTGCTTGTGAGTTTCTAAGAATTAGTCCATTTCCCCTAAATTATCCTTCTTATTGGCATATAATTTTTCTTTTTTTTAAATTTTTTTTTATTTTATTACATATCTCCCCTTCCCCCCATTGCGGCGACGCGCCGAGACTTGGTCACTGCGCAGGCGCGGCTTTCCCCGCTTGTGGGCGGCTTCTGCTTCCGTCACGGCCGGCTCCAGTTCGCGGGTGGCTGGCTGTGCTCGATTTGCAGGCGACCTGCCCTGCCCGTGGCGGCTTTTGCCTGTCCGTGGCAGCTTTTTGCCCTGCCCACGGCGGCTCCGG
>PVKH010013505.1:0-16898 GCA_004027955.1 Chaetophractus vellerosus | reverse complement strand
TGTCTCCCTTTGCTGGGTCATCTTGCTACACCAGCTCTCCACGGCATGGGCCCTCAGCTCTCTGTGGGCGCAGGCAGGCTTGCCCTCACCAGGAGGCTCTGGGAACCGAACCAAGGGCTTTCCATATGGTAGATGGGAGCCTAATCGCTTGAGCCACATTCACTTCCTGATCAACTACTTTTTTGTACTTGTGTATAATAAATATTAAATCCCATTCTTTACACCTAAAATACATATATTATAAGTTACTCTACAATTTTCCTGCCTCTAAGTCTTGTCTTTTCAATGACACTATAATATTTAATTGGGGCTATGAGCAGAATTTCCTTTATAAGAGATTCAGTCTGATTATGGCACTCAGCCACCATTATCTATAACAAACTCTTAACCTCTTACAGTCTCTATTCCCTTATCTGTAGTGAGATTAGGATGGGGGAAAATAAATGTGGTAGTTTTTAAACTTTTAAACAGTAAATTTCTATACAAATTTTTATATTTAGTGTAAACTCAAGAACCTAGCAGAATGGAAGATCATAACATTTTCTCAATACAGCATCTTGATTGGAATTTTATAGGGTTGTATCAAATTCTTTAGGGAATTTTTAAATTTTCCTCTCTTTAATATTATTGAAAGGTAGACAATAATACCTTGGATTTTAAAAAAATATATATAGAATATAGATACCTCTGATATATGTAAAATATTAATTTAATATATTATGCTGCAAAAAATGAAAAGAAAAATAAGAAATTATTAGATGTAGGTATCTCTGATAATAATGACCTCTCTGTTGAGAAAATCTGATACAAGAATGCATTTGGAGAGAAAAGTAATGGATAATGAGATATTAAGAAAGAGGTATATAATTCAAATTTTCAGAGATCTATTCAAATAACTTACTCAGAGTGAAATTTATCTCTAAACCCTGACTTAGAGAAATTTGCTATCATAAATGACTCATCTGGCTTCCAATGTGTGATTGATATAAAGTGTTTTATTGTTTTACAAATAAAATGTATCAGATATTTATAAAATATATAAAATTTTCATTCCTTTGCTTAGATTAAACTCAAATACTTATTTTTAATAAGGTGACTAACTGAAAAGAGATATTAGTACCTGAGAGATGATGGCTAACTATTAAATAACCTCCTACAAGGTCTGCCAAATTCTAAGAAATTCCCTTCTTTCAGTCTACTTACACAGTGCCAAAAGAATTTATATCTATTCACCTAATATCTATTCAACTAAATTTATATCTATTCAACTGTTATTTCCTAAAGCAAATCTGATCATATGTATTTGCTCCTTTCAGCTTCCTGTTGATTATCAGATATGTGTTGAATATATTTCTAGCACAGTTGCCACTTTCTTTCTTTCACAAGGATAGAGTCTTCTTCACCCACTTGTGATTTTACCACAATTCTCTCTCACCTTTTCCAGAAACTCCTTCATCAAATATGCCTTTTCTGTTAACTTTCACATAACCTGGCCACTACCTATTCCTTGATTCATTTCTTTCCATTCATAAACCTACTTTTCTCACCTTTTTGAATAAACGTCTACTCTTGAGTCATTTTTAGAATATAGTTAGTATATCTTTTAAACTTTCTCTTCAATATTAGACTTCTTGAAATGGTATATATTCTTTGCTTTCACCTCCTATTTATTACTCATTTATCTATAATGTGGCTCCTTTCATCATTATAGTTTTCTTTAAAATGTTACCAATCAAACTGTAATTGCCAAATTTGATACCTAGTCCACATCTTATATGATCTTTCTTAAACACCTGACAAATTTGTTCAAGCTCTCAATCTTAAAACTCTGTTGACTTGAGCATCACCTGTCTTCCAATTATCCTTTAATTATTATGTTTTTGATATCTTTCAATTTCTCTCTAATATTACTATCTGCAAATTCTTACTTTAATTCTAGATGCCATCTTATCCCTAAGTGATTTTCCAGTCTTATATCCAGTAACATCATTTAACATGTTATTTTCTATGATTCTAGTATTTCTGCAATCTTTTTATATACAATGAAAAGTTATTTCTTCTTAAAATGCATTTAATTATTTCAGTCACTTATGCAAACCCTTGTCTGCAATGTAGTAGGATGTCATTTATTTTGTAATAGTTATTGGGGTGGCTTGGAGCTATGTACACCAGAAAAAATGCTTTTAATATTAACCCATTCCTGAGGGTGTGAACCCATTCTAAATAGGAAGTTTTGAAGAGGTTACTTCATTTAGGGTATGACCCAACTGACTGAGGATGGTCTTAATCCTATTATTAAAGGCCTTATAAGGAAAGAAGAGAGGAAAGAAGGCCAGAGGGAGCAGCCAGAAGCTAGAAGTCAACAGAACCTAGAAGAGAAAAGAAAAGCCAGGAGAGGCCTCCATGTGCATTGCCATGTGACTAAAAAAACAAGGAGCAAGGATCACTGGTAACCAGTCTCAGAATGTCCCTGGATTCCAGGAAAATGCATGGCTTTGAATTTGGACTTCTCCTAGCCTCAAAACCGTGAGCCAGTAAATTCCTATTGTTTAAGCCAACCCATTGCATGGTATTTGTTTTGGCAGTTAGGAAACTGGAACAGCATTTTAAATGTTTCATTAGATTGGTGTTAATGTTTTCCTATATTGTTCTTCCCACTCCTAAAGGTCATAACAAATATTTCTCTTCAAAGTTCACTGAAAATATAATGTCTTCATGAAGACATTCTTGATTTAATAGGGTTAAAGAATCAGATATTTTTTTTCAAATTTGGCAATCAATATGGCTTGTTTTTGTTTGCAATTGTAAGCTTCAAGTAGGGGTAGTAACACAATAGTTGATTATGTTATACATTATGTCTGGTTAAACCATAACCCTTAGAGGTTGTTTTTTATGATAGTTACAAAGAAATTGATGATACTCATGATAAGTCACTGATTAACTCATGTTCTTTTCTCTTTAAATGGGCATCAACTATCTACAACATAACAAATTAAATATAAAATAAATTTTCAACCATCAGATATTTAATAAATGTCCTTTTATAATATATGTGTGCTGTTCATGAATATCATATCATCTTATAACAGTTGTGATATGAAAGAAGATATTCAGTTCAAATTTAAAATGTCAATTAAATTAAGTGAATTTAAAAAAAAAATCCCTCAATGCAGGCAAGAATGGACCTTCATTAAAGTGCAACATCCTTATCTTTCCCTATGCTTTGGCAGTGCATGCCCTATATTGCAGTTCTTCATTTTATCACCTAAAATGTGTAATGAGATGGTAATTCACTCTTAATGAAATGCTGGGAAGTGTATACCTGAAAATTATTGTGAAGGGAAAAAAATGTCATTTTAAATAGATACATCTACTTCCTAAGTGACTAACAGTAGGGGGCTTCTAACTCTCAGGTAAATCAGAAAACATGCAAAATGCCTCTTGAAATTCTTTTCTTGTAAATGGATAATAAGTGTCAGAATAACCTTGTAGTTGGAGAAAAATCGTACAGGAAGAAAGTGTTAAGTTTCAGAACAACTCAATTCTAAACATTCCACAGTGTACCAGCATGTGTTTCCATAAAAAAATAAAGGACAGAATATTTAGCAATTAATGATACATAGAGAACATTAACAAGAGTGGAGCAAAATAATACACAAAATAGTTTTCTTTTTGTCAATAAGGTTAAAATGCTTCAGAGGGAAAATTACCTTTGTAGTCAGTGAATTAAGTTGCAACCTTGTTTCTATCATTTAAATTTGTCCTCATGAATTAGACACTATCTATTAGTTTCCTTAACCAGAAAAGGTACATAATAACGCCGACCTTCCACAGTCGTGTGAAAATTAGAGATTATTTATGTAACATATATGGTTGTACCTCCACAGCTACTTGTAGTTAAAATTATTATTTCATTAATGGAACTTTTGAGAATAAGAATTTGGTAGTGAAAAAAGATATTTTTAAACAAAATGAAAACATTACAAAATCGACAGAAAGAAAGGATCATTATTGAATTGCACACAGGAATAAATGTGTCGAGTGATGTTTGGTTTAAATAATACTCCTGTCTTGTGGTCTTAAAGAGTCAAGAAGAACTGCAGCCACAGGCCAGGATATATCTTTAAAAGAGATTGCAGATTTCAAGGTAAACAGTTATTTGATTAAGGAAAAATGTAATGCCTGTTCATGCTCTCCGTAGTTACTAGGAATGATATAAGAAGGTCTTAATAGAAAAAGGCTACTTCAAAAAAGAAATTCACATTGTTTATCATATTCCTGGATTAAACTATAAATACAGACTTTGTTTTAGGCTTAGAGAAATATAGGTTATTTCGTGGAGGGGCATGGTGGGGAGTCTAATGTAATTATAAACTCAGGCTAACAAAGCATTCTTCTTGTCAGATTCCTGTGGGGTTCTTGTGTGTTCCCAATCCACACTCCCAGTATGGATCAAGTATCCAGAAATTGAAGAATTCTAGTAGCCAGTGAAGTTTCATGAATATGCCCTTACTGCATATATTCATCCACATTATCCACATTATAGTCAGTAAGGGGTAAAATATAACAAACAAGATTCACATGCACTGATCAAGAGTTCAAAAATTGCATACTTGCAAAACACTGATTTTGAGTGCAGAGGGTAAGTACAAGTCTATGTGTTTGTGTGTTTGTATGTATGTGTGTATGTGTGTGATGTGGTGGGAGACTTTGGTGTTATACATGGATAAAATGAATAATGGAGGCACTTGACAGACTCTTCCTCAGATTATGATGTGTCTTGGATTGTGGAATGATACTAGAGTTAAGGGAGCATTGGAAGAAAAAAAGTGAGTCTTGGAAAATGCTGGTAAAACAAACTGTGTGGAGGGTATTTGAAGACAGAAATATTGGCTTCAAAGTGAGATAACTTCACTTAGAAACAAATTTATAATTAAAGAAGTCAAGGATAGACAGATAATGGAAACTAACTCTGATATAGGGTGTAGGGGAAACTTCTCACATAAAGGGTTTGGATTACATGCAATACCTTCTAAATTATCTAACAGTGACAATGTTATCCAGAGGAGCATTTTTCTGTGTTTATAGCCATGTAAAGGCTAAATCAATAATACTTGTTTAGGTAAATAAACATATGCATCTTATGAATTTGGCATAACTTAACTAATGGTATTTGAATTTAAATTCACAGGTGCTGAAGAATGAATTGGAGGAGAGAAAAATCTGTGTCTCTATATAGTATATACTATAATATTTACCAATATGGTGCTTCCAAATTAATTTTATACCCATAAATGACCCGGTACATTTTGACTTGCAAGAAAATTGCAAGGGATAAAAAAATTGTGATCCCCAAAATTGAGAAATAAATGCTATGCATAGCATTAACAAATTTGTATACAACAGTGTAATGCTCTTAATTTATTAAGAATAAATTAACCAAAATGATCAGAAGAAATCTAACATATGAATTCAAATAAATAGTTTTGAAATGATTTTTGTCTTTCCCCAATTATCTGTTATATGTGGATCAGTTGAATTTTCTATGGCTTAAATAATTACCATGAACTGCCACAGATAAAGAATAATGCAACTACTACTAAAAGGGACTATTGGGAAAATATTTCCTATGTTGCCTAGAAATGAAGTTATCATGGAATGATCATATTTTAAAAATTTGGTCATTTGCACTCAAAAATCTGTTAATATATTAGTGTTTGCATTTGAGTATAGATATGAAAAGTGTGTGAACAGTTGGCCTTACTCTTTTTGGAGAATATTGTGAAAACCTGGGTTTTGGAATTAATATGAAGTTGTGGCAGATATATTATGATTGAACGAATCTTCTAGAACTGGAATTTCTTAAGTTGGGGACCATAGTTTCTTGAACAAATAGAGCATGACCTTTGATATATTCTATTTGGAAATTCTCCACTGATCCCAAATTGAGCTTTTATTTTTCAGCTACAGAATTGATGGTGTTCACCTTAATGAAGCATTTGTGCAACAATTTTATTCTGCATTGCTTCTTGCATATATTAAAACTATTTGAATTTGTGCTTTGGTGTTTGTAAAAATTAATCATTACTTTCTGTTATTGTAATCATGATGGTAGTAGTATGTTGCATGTCATGGTACGTAGTAAGTCATATGAAAGAGGGGTGAGAGTAGAAACTGGGAAGACAAGGGAAAAGTAAAGAGATAGATCTTCAAAGAAATAGATGACAAGAGTTGTATAAAGCATGTTGAAGGGCAATCTTAGAGTTAAGGAAACTTGGATAAAAATAGTAAACTTTGTATTTAAATATTCTATATGTGCAGGAAAATGGTAACAATATATTTGAATTGCATAATGACTGGAATACTATGTCATTCGTGTGATACTGCTAAGCAGATGATTCTTGTTGGCAATTGGAACTACTCTATGTGGTGATTCAGAGAAAATGTATTCTTCCATCTCTGGTCTCTATTATCCCTTAGAGCTTCATTATTATTGGTATCCAGTCCATGGAAGTAAAATTTACATGTGAAAGAGTAATAGATGCTTCTTAGAAGCCTCAGCCAGCAAAAAGCACACCACTCTACTTGTATTCTATTGGCAGAATACCTGATACCCACTACCATACCTAATCTGCAAAGGAGGTTGGGGAATGCAATCTCTTGTCCAAGAAGAAGATAAATGGACTGGTGAAAATTTAACAGTGGTGTAAACCACAGTGACATAAAAAGAGCAATTGTTTGGAGATAATACAAGGATAAAACTGTGCCAAGGAAGATCAGAAGATCCACAATAAACAAAGATGGGGAACATTTTTATGATATAAGTTGGACAATTTAGAAGTAACATTTGATTATGATAGAAAGAACCAGATTTGGTGTCTGATGATCTGAGTTCAAATCCTGACTGTCTAAATAAAAATGTTTATGAAAATGAGGTTAATTCAGAAATTAAACATCAACAACATAAGGGCTTGAAGAATTCTTCCTTTCTATGAAGCATTGATACTTTCTGGTTCATGGTCTTGGAACAGTCCTGACTGATATGCATATTTCTGGATCAGAGTAAAATTCACCTTATTATAACATGTTCTCTGAATGCCAGATATCTAACCAGTAGCATAAGGAGTGATATAAACTGCAGACCTTCTCTTTGCTTACATTCCTGTGTGCATAATTCAGGTTTTACACTATTCCTCACTAAAGAAGCCCAGGGCTTCCTGGAGAGTAGCAAAACCCTGGATTCTGGGGCAGGGAAGAGGATGTACCTGGAACATCCTGCTATTATTGGAAGGTATTGCTGGTCTAAACAATTGTTTCTTTAAAGAAAATAAGTCATGTTCAGCCACAGGAAGAAGAGTTGAAATGTGATGGAAATAGCTAGGTCATAAGTGAAAATGAAGTTCAGTAACAGATGCATGAAATATAAGATCCATTCATTTCAAATTGATTTTCATGTAAAGTTAGAATTCATGCTAATATTTTATGTAAAATAAGATAAATGAAAATACAGAATTTGAATGTGTGTATGTATATGTATATGATTTTCATGTAAAGTTAGAATTCATGCTAATATTTTATGTAAAATAAGATAAATGAAAATACAGAATTTGAATGTGTGTATGTATATGTAGTAATAAGTAAAAATTGTGAGAACATTTTTTACAGAAACATGATAGTTTCTGTAAAAAACAGGTTTGTATCCTCAAAAATGTGTGTATTCTGGGAAAGTGAGGTTGGGGGAGCAGAGTCTTTTACTTCATGTGGTTGTTAAGTAACAAGTAAAAACTGGCATTGTTCAGCTCATCTCCATCTCATTCAGTCAGGAGAGTAAAGAAATGATGGAGGAGCACATGTGGGAATCTAGTATGATCTATTCCAGTAAGTGGTAGATATGACTTTTAGTCACATTCCATTGATTATGAATCAGATATGTGGCCCACACTTTACTGCAAGAGAGACTGAGAAATACATTCTGACTCAGTGCCAAGGAAGAGAATGACATCATAAACAGTTAAAAATCTCTGCCAAATAATGGTTTGTGTAATTGTAAAAAGTATGTAATAAAGATAATGCATATTTGTTTTGTGCTAGCTAACAAATTAAATATACGTCATTGCTAATTACAAGTATTATACAGAAGCATTAAGTAATTACTTTTTCTTGGTTTGGAGCTCTCAGGAAGTAAATATTTGAGGTTAGAACTCCACAGAATAAATGTACCCCATTTATAAGAAGTATGAGGTAGGAGATAGAGATTTTCAGAAACAAAAGGTGGGATAATGGCAAAACTAAGCTGAAAAGTTAAAAATATAATGATGCAAGGTAAAGCAAGTTTTGAAAGCAAGCGCCTATGTATTTTTTCTCCAAAGAAAAAGATAAATTATAATTAGAGAATTTGTAATGGATTATTTATTGGGGAGTATATAATATCTTCTTGTGAGACGATCAGGGTGGGAAGAATAAACATTTGATAGATTGAAAGGATATGGATAGCTCCATGAAATGTGAAGTTAAAAATGTGCAAACTCACAACCCTGAAAACTCTGGTGGCCTTTCATACTTGTGTTTATTGTGCATACATGATATGTGGGAGGAAAGTTTGCTTTGAATAAACAGTTTTATTATCTACATTTGAACCATGCCTGTCATCATTTCTGTTTTGACAGGATATTTAGAGTATATAGAAGGATACCTGTGAATGACACTTAAATGTAAACATCTGCTCAACTATGAAAATATATTCCACAATATTCAATTCATCTTCCCCTTGAGATTTTCTGCTCCTTCTTCAGCCTGCTACTTTAATCCCTAAGTCTCCTTCAACTAATCCTTGTCAAAACTTGTTTTTATATGAACATATTTATGTTGATCTTTCAGCCATCTTATATTCCTAGTTAGGCCATAATCACCTTTATGGGATCACTGTTATGGTCCAACTATCCAATAAAATGATATGAGTATTCTTAATTACTACAATTTTTGATAGTTTAGGTATTTCATATCATTGACTCCAATATTTAATTGGTATCCATAAGAATATTGCATCTTATTTAATTGAAAGAGAGGGACAGATGTATCCCAAATAAGATGAATATTTTTAAAAGAAGCATACAAATAATCATAATGATCATTGTAACTAAAAGTAGCAATGTGTACTGGATACTGTTAAAGGGTATTCTTACTTTGTCTTGAAGCCTCAATAATATATCATCTCTTCCAAACCTTTAACATTTTATCTCTTTTGAGCTTTAGTTTTGACAGTTTGATCCACTGTGTATGCAGCACCAACTCATTTCAGTCATATAGTATTTAGAAATATTTGAAATCTAAAAACCAAACAAAGCCAAAAGGAATAGTAATTGAATGCAATAATGCTTCTTGTAATGCCTAGCTCATTGGCTGATCTGCAAAGTGCTTTGCATCTTCTGCAGGCTCTCAAAACATTTCAGGGAATGATAGAAAAATTAAAATGTCATGTACACTTGTGTGAGAATGCCATACATGTTTTTGTATGCAAGTTTCTATCTCCAATTTATACATGATTAGGGCTCATTAAAGAATTTTAAATTATGAATTATTTTACAAAATTTCTTAGACTTGATTGGAGGATTTTAAGTTATTAATTATTCCTGCAAAAATTCATATGGAATATTTTACCAACATTTTCTTAACCAATCCTCGTGTGTTTCAGTCACAGCCCAGTCAGAAACAAGACTACAATAGCAATTTATGCATAAAAATATAATATAAAGAATGTTTAACATTAAATGATACTATCTATTAAAAGGATAAAATTGAAGTCTTAGGAATACATAAAGAGCAAATGCAGGTAGCAGCTAATGCCTTGAGGGTTAAGGGCAAATAAACATGGAAGAAACTAACAACTGAAAAGACCCTAAAACTGAGATTCAGATCTCATTGTAGAGGACATGACTGACATGAAATCAGAGCCTGCAGGCAGTGTGGGCCAGAGGATCCTACTGATGGCAGAGACTCTAATGGGAAGTCAATAGGCTAGAGTTTGTTCTTAACTCTGCTGAGGGGGTCTGCTGAGGAAGTGCTATAGGACTTCCTATACATCCTTCTGCTGACAGTTACATAATAGGAAAAAAAGCACAAGAGAACCAATAAGTGAAGCTCCTACTTTGTAGTATCCTCCCAGCACCTCTATTGACAAAGCATAACTTTACATAAGCAGGGCAAAGAATGATGAATTTGGAGCTTTGAGAAAATAGATTGACAACTGACACAGGCCACTCCTTTGGCTGCTAAGCTACTATATGTGTCCTTCTACCTGCATTTCTATTTCAATGAAACAATGAAACAACTTTTTCTTTATGCCTAACTTGATTCTGCTGTCCTTCATACAGGGGAAAAATTTCTTACATTTTCCCCAAGATGTGGAGAAAGTCCCAACACTCATGGAATCCATCTTCACCTATATTAATTTCTCCTCAAACTCTGTCATAAATCCATTATTTTAAATCCTAACTGCCAACAATTTGGTTTTGAAATAATAAGGGGGAATAAAGAGAAAAAGAAGATAGTGAATTTAACAAATAAACACATACACATAGCAAGAAAAAAATGAGCAAAACTATTAGTCCTTGTTTCTGAAATTAATATCAATGCCATTTTTTCTACAGTCCATTCCATATTTTCCTGGCTCTGAGTCAGAACTTCTGCTGGTTGGGTTATTTACCTTTTGGCCTGACCCAAACCTTCATTTCTAAAGGGTTTGAGTGCTCTATAATTTTGACTTTTGTATTTGCTGTGGTTGTCCATTAACCTTAATTATTGGGCATGAAAGCACCAAGCTGAAGCCCATAGAATTCCCCAAGTTCCAAGTATAGTCCTCCTTGCCATCATTTTTTAGCAACAACCAAATTTCCTTTGGTAATTGGGACCAATTGCTCCAGCCAGTAGGATAACCCCTCTTTTGCCTGTTGGTTTAGTGACATTAGGATCTCAAAATAGCCTGTTGGAGGTCTTATTTTCAAGTTCAATGGGTTCACTCCTGGAACCCTAATGGAAGCACTTCCCCCTGGGAACTAAGACCTCTAAACCATGAGAGTTAGCACTTATTAGGACAGGAAACAGGCAATGTCTACGAGGAGGCAGAGGGATATTATAGTGAGAAGAATCACTCCCACTTACACCCCTTGATTCTCAGGCCTGTTTATTTTGGCTTTGAGTAAGACAACACAAACTAAACATCCCTGATTCAAAGCATATAATGAACCTATAATACAGAACCCAATCCTTTCAAGGCATTATCTCCTAACTGGTGCTATAACTTAAACTTTAGTAAGCCATTCCATTTTTCTCTTAGTTCAGTATTTTGCAGATAATGAAACGTGGGAAAACTCCTTACTCCCTCCCATGAACATGATATCATCAATATAATTTCTTTGCTGTGAATTGAATTTCTCAATCAGTAGGTGGGTTTTGTTGTTGTTGTTGTTGTTGTTGTTTCCTTTTTTGGAACACCATGAAGCTGGAAAAGGCATTCTATTAGTCCATCAAGGGTGTTTTTGGAAGAAGTATATATTGGTTTTTATTGCTCCCATAAAAATCACCATAAGGTTAGTGGCCTTACTTACTGCTCTATAGGTCAGAAATATGGTATGTGTCTCACTGGACTAAAATCAATATGTTAACATGTGTTTTAGTTTGCTAAAAGCTGCTGGGAGCAACAGATATGTGTTGGCTTTATGATGCAGATTTGTTAGATTAAAACTTACAGTTCTGAGGCTATAAAAGTTCTAAATCAAGGCATCATCAGGAGATCCTTCCCTCCCCAAGGACCAGCTGCTGGTCATCCTAGAATCCTCTTCCATGGTAGGGCACAATGGCAGCATTTGCTAGTCTCAGTCTCTGCCTTCTCCTCTCGGCTTCATTGCTTTCAGCTCCAGACTGTGGCTTTTCTCTCTTCCAGGTTCATTGGTTTCAGCTTCTGGGGGCTTCTCTCTGTCTCTGCATCTTTTTTTTTCTTCTTCTTCTTTACATATCTGTGGCTTTTTATTCCTCTGTTTATAAAGTACTTCAGTAAGAGAATTAACTCCCACCCTGTGTCACACAACTTAATCAAAGGCCTTTAACTGAAGTGATTTAACCAAAAGTCTACAATATGTATACTGGCTTAATTCTTTTGTGGACCACAGAATTATGTCCTTAAGCTAACCCATTCCTATGCTAGTGAACCTATTGTATATATGGGACCTTTTGATTAGATAGCTTCAGTTAAGGGCCTTTGAATAGATTGTGGTACCAAGAGTAGGTCCTAATCCTTTTACTGGAGTCATATATAAACCAAACACTTCGAAAGAGTGCTGCCATTTTACCCTGCCATGTGAGAGAAGACTGCAGGATCTCCTACAGCTACAGAAATACAGAGAAACCCCCAGAGGCAGAGAGAGAGGCCAGAGGCTGGAATCAGTGAAGCAGCCTGGGGCTGAAACAATGAGTCCCCCAAGAGGTTAGACCCATCAAAGCCAAAAGAGACAGGCCCATAGGAGAGGAGCGGAGAGAGTCGAGGGAGCCACCATTGCACCCTGCATATGCTTCATTGCCCACAGCTGAGCTCCAAGAAAGCATCTTTAGATGAGTCCAACAGGTGCCTGCTCACATTCAGCTACAATTCAGTGAGAAAGCATCTCTAATGATGCCTTGATTTGGACATTTGCACAGCCTCAGAACTGGAAGATTTTACCCTAATAAATACCTTGTATGAAAGCCAACCTATTTCTAATATATTGCATTGGCAGTCTTCAAACAATAGGTTTACATGCACAGGAATGGATTAGCCCTAAGGACATAGTTTTCTGGGGTCCACAAAAGCTTCAAACTGCCACAGCCAGTTTTGTTCCTTTCTGGAGGCTCTATGGGAGAATTTATTTCTGTTCATTTGGATTGCTAGCAGAATTCATCCTTGCAATTC
This sequence comes from Chaetophractus vellerosus, assembly GCA_004027955.1. Classification (NCBI taxonomy): domain Eukaryota; kingdom Metazoa; phylum Chordata; class Mammalia; order Cingulata; family Chlamyphoridae; genus Chaetophractus; species Chaetophractus vellerosus. The sequence continues at coordinate 3,958 of PVKH010013505.1, read as the reverse complement.
TAGTACTAAAGTCCCAGTTTTCTTGCTGGCTATAAACTGAAGGCCAGTGACAGCTTCTAGATACTGTCTTGTTTCATGAACATAGCCTCCTTTTCCTATCAACAATGCTAGGAATATTGGGTCCACTCCTTCTCTGGTCACATCTCCTTGATTTTTCCACCATAGTTGCATTTTTCTCTAACTGCAACTGTGAACGTTCTCTGCTGCTAAGAACTCATGGGATTAGAGTGGGCCTTCCCAGACACCTCAGGAAATTCTCCATACAAAAATGTGTTATTTTAATCACATCTGTAAAGTTCCTTTTGACTAAGTAAGATAGCATCTTCATAGGACCTGGGAATTTGAGATATCTTCACAATATGTTTGTGTCCTGATAGGTCCATACATATACCTCTTCCCTGTAATTCTTTGTGACCAGTCTTTGAATCTTGTTCTTTTCAAATCCCTAACCATCCAACCAAATTATTATCAACTTCCCACTAATCAATATAGATCCATATTTCTGGACATTTGGAAAATTAAATGTAGCACTTGAGGTTCTGCCAACTGGGGCAATTTTACTTTATTGATGTCCCTTAGGTTCATGAACTTTTGGTATGCATATGTAAACTGAGGTGTACTATTTTATCTCTCAGTAAAAAATTCACAAGGAATATTAGACCATGGAAGGGATTGAGAGAAAGGAAACAATGCAGCAGGAGTCAATGTTGAAAGTATCTGCTCATTCAACTAACATTCTGAACTTACCAAAGTCCTCTCTCATTACCATTTTCACTTGACAATAGATTGTTGCCATGTATGACCAATCTTATGGCTTAGTGGGTCAGAGAGCACCTGGGTTATGTTAGGAAGCTCAGGTCAAATGGTTTACCTGATGAGGAAACAGTCTCCACCAAGGTCAAGGAACAATCCAGAAGATTTTGTCAAAAGAAGGCTATTTATCTGCAAAGGGGTGCATTATTTGCTCTAAACTCTTAGATTTCTGTGCCAGATTCTCCTATTGGTGCTTGTCAGAGGCTCCATACTGCATCCTTATTTGTCACACACACTTCAACATCACTGGATCTCCTGGACCCTAATGGCCTAGTGGAAGAACAGCTTGCACTGCAGACTGAATTTGATGCAAAGATGATTTTGCTTTGGTTCCCACTTAGATCTAACCACATTACAGTTGTTTAAGAACATGGCTAGAAGTAGCATTCTCAAGTGAGTTACATGTTACTTGCAATATCCAAACAGGTCTACCACAGCTTATATTTCTATATCATGATGTTTTCCAAACAGAAGCAACTTGGCTTCCATCTTGTAAGGGATATTTCAATGTTCTTCATACCACTGGACCCTTAGAAACTTTACTGAGGTGGTGGACAGCTGAATTTGTGTGGGGTTTATTTCCCATCCTCTGATTTTTAGTTGTCTTACTGAAGCATTTAATGTACTTTCTACTTTCTTTTCTAATATCTAATCAGCATAATATAATTAATGTAGAGGATTGATTTGAAATTTTGTGCAATTATAAGAAGATATGACAAAGAGCAAGAGAGTAGATATAGACCTGAAGCAAGAGTGTGAAAAGTGTGAAAATATACACTTGGCCATGCCAGAGCAAAGCAAACTGTTTTTAGTGGTCCTTGAAAATTGTTACCTAGTTAAAAGCAAAAGGCAGGTAAATAACTGAACACCAAGTACCAGGTCTTTGTTGATTTGCTTCAGAAAAGATCTGGAACAGTAGCTTAAATCTAAGTTAAGACCTGATTAAATATACAATAATTCTCAGATATTCTCTACAATTTGTCCAATTCACACACAGTTCAAACAGGGGAGTTAAATATGGATGCTGTGGATATCCTTACCCCTGCATCTTTCAAATCTTTGTGACTAATCATCTCTGCAATTCCAGAAGGATCTTCCGGTTAACTACCTTGGTAGTAAAGGGAAGTTCCAGGGATTTCCACTAAGAATAGAATAATGATACTTATTGCATATACCAGAGGCAATATAAGTATTCTTCTATTTGCCAAGTATTTCTACACCAATTATAAATTCAGTAACTAAGGAAATAACCACAGGGAAGGGCTTTAGATTAACTGGGCCCATTGTTCACAAAGTTGGGTAAAAACATCATCATTGCCCTACTACTGTGAGTCCCCAAATTCACTGGTGGGCCACAGTGATGTTTTCAACTCCAGAAATTAACATCAATTGAAAGCCATTGTTTGGAAATCTCCAAAATTCTGAGTATTTCCTTTTCCCACAATAAACAGTGATTCTAGACAGTAGCATCATATTTCTTTGGACTACTAATTCACTGGCTTCACTAACTTATCACTATCCATAGTCTTTTTCATTTCTTTTTAAAAAATATATGATTCCACAGAGCATAGCCATAATTAATTTATTGCAAATTCACTATGCACTTGCTCCTTAGGTAGGAAAAACCTCAACAATGAACTTTCTTATTTTATGTTTTTACTAATGACACTAAAAATTATACAAAAAATATCATGCAACTGCTGTGGTGGTTTTGAAAATTCATAATAACAAACCTCATCTAAATTATGCCTGTCTAAATTATGCCTGACATAAGTTCACTTATTTTAGGTTTTGAAATAAATACTGCACACTTTCTTTTTCCTCATTAAAACTACTATTCTGCTCTCTCTCACTTAACTCATTCTTATCTAATGACAATTTTCATATCACTGAGAATATAAAAACCATCAAATGTGAATTGCTTCAATTAATGCAAAATATGCAAAACCATCAACTTTGCACATAACAATTTGTACATTTTTCTAGGTATTGTGGAGAATAAGTGTGACCCTTACTTGTACTCTGTATTATCTAGAGACTCACCTTATACCTCATGTAGTTCAAATGAAAAGAATTTATTTACCTACATAAATAATTCTTCTCGAAGAAATTTCTTAGAGAATAGTTATCTATGTACTTCTATGGAACTTTAAGTGATGTGTGCAGACCTAAGAAAACAAACACGGATGTTGAGGCCCTGGAGGCTAGAAACAATGAAAAAAATCAAAGGGGAAATGGGAAGAAATCAAGTCACAACTATGAACTAGAGCTCAGTGGAGGAGGCCCATCCATAGGAGCACTAATCATGAAGGGGCACAGCCTCTGCCAAAGGCACAACACTGAAACAGGGAGAAAAGAGAAGAAGCAACCTGATTTCACCATCATTCTGTTTTTGATCTCTTGAAGATGCTTGCATTGACTTAATCCAACTTGGAACCTGCTAGAAAGCACTCCAGGTGATGTGCTTTATGGGGGTCAGCTGCTAGGTTAGAGAACAGGATACAAAATATTAGAGAATGAATAGCCTGGAAACTCCTTGTTGCACAAATGTAACCTCACTCTAAGCCAAACTCAGCATATAAATACATTACCTTCCCTCCTAGCATGGGACATGACTCCTGCAGATGAGCCTCCCTGGCATTGAGGGATTAATTCCAAGCACCAAGGAGCAATGCAACTGGAAAAAGACCTTGAACAAAAGGAGGAAAATGCAAGGACAAATCAGTTTATATGGCTAAGAGGCTTCAAAGTGAATCAGGAAGTCATTCCAAAGGTTATGCTTATGCACATCTCAGCAGGATCTCATTGACTACCAAAGTAGACACTAACCTAAATAGCAGGGTTCCTGAGGGCTGTGGAGACATCCAGACACTATAGTCAGGGTAGATAGCTCAGGAGTTTGGTGCCTTGCCAGTGGGCCCTACTTTTGAATTTATGCTCCCCAGGGTGACAGGGTTGGACTCAGCTATGGTTTCTCTACACATGACACTTCTGTTCTTCTATTTGAGCCTGTAATTAATACTAGAGTGGACTAGTTGCCTAGAGTTGACTGAACTTGACAAGTAATAAATACATGAATAGATATACTTCCTTGACATATTTTTCTTATAACACATATTTCCTCAATTTATTGAGTCAACTAATT
>PVKH010013504.1:0-16837 GCA_004027955.1 Chaetophractus vellerosus | reverse complement strand
TGAAGTAACTGCATTTCAAAGAAGTTATATAAACTGCCCAAGGCTATGTGGTTATATTTGAAAAATCATCAGGCTTCCTCAGAATTCCACCATAAGCTCAATTCTTTTTTATTTTTATTCATTTTCTAAGGGCAAGGGCAAGTGTCAGGACAGCTATTTTAAAATACCCAAGTTTCTCCTGATTTCCCTTGTCTCTTTATCTTGATCTCAGGTCTGTATTTCATATTTTCTAATGTTTCCTGACACTCAGCTGGATTAAGCAACCCACGCAGAATTATGTAGGGATTAATGGTAGAACTGGAAATTCAAAATTTCCATTCCTCTATGCCCTTATTTACTCTATTGAGCTATGCTGCCTGCCCAAGGATACATTATGGATAAGAAGACATATTTTCAAGTAAAGGAAACTCATATGTTTCTGGTCTCAAAAATTTAGATATGAAATGTATAGGAGCCATAGGCATAACAAAATTTGTTTGCTAATATTTTCACATGTATATTTTTTTCAAGAAATTTTGTCCATTCTTCTTTGCCAACTAATCAGAAGGATATTAAAATTAAAGGTGGAAGGAAAGTGAATTATCATACTCTAGTTCTGTATTGCCTAGGATCTGTCACTCACTATTTTAAAAGTTCATTTGAATTTTTGTTGAATAGAAATGATAGCCAAAAGAAAATATCTTTTAGGCAAAATTAAGCAGAAAATAATTTATATACACAGGAAGAAAAGGGTTAATTCAACCATCACATTTAGAGCTGCTTTTCTAGGACATTTCCTTTTACAAGAGCTATTCGGGCAAATGTATGCAAATTGTACATGAATTTGGTGAGCAGTAAATGGATAGTGTAAAACCTCATAAATTATAAATTCTAGTAAAGAGTCAAAATGGACTTTGAATGAACTGAGCCCATTTGTTCCATTATGTACATTTATCTGCATGTATGTGGGTTTTACGGAATAGAAACATCATTTTTTGTGGACCTGCTACAATTCATAGAGTGCCAAGTGACTCATATCTGTTATTTCCCTTAACCTTCATGGTGAATCTATACATTGGTACTAATTTCCCCCATTTACGTATTAGAAGATTATGGTTCATAGAAACTATCACAGGATACACAATTATGAAAGAGAAAAACTAGCATTCTACTTACATCCTACAGTTCTGACTAGTTTTCTGCCTTATCACAGCGCTATCCCTTCCTATGTATATCCTTTCCATAACTGTGTGCTTACTTTTGCATTGATAGAAACACAACCAAGTATCTGAGGTCTTGGTATTACTCGATCTGGTATTAAAGAAACTCCCATGTTTGCTTTCCTGTGAAAAGACTTTCATCAGTTCAAGTCATGTCCGGAATTAATCATTTATCTGGCCCCCAATTACTTACTCAGTCAATAATTGCCATTAAGAAACATGTTTAGTGTATGTAACTTATAGTTTATTTCTTGTCTCTAGTTTATTAAGATTTTTAACAGGAATGGGCATTAAATTTTAAGTTTCATGGTATTTCTAGTGATAGGAATCTGCTTTTCTTCATTCTTAAACTCATGTAGTAAATCAAATCAAAAGACTTCATAACGTTGAACCAGATTTTGCCACAACATTTTGCTCTTTTAATGCATTAAATATCTAAAAATTAATTTTCTTAATATTTGTGTATGTGTTTTACATTTGTGTAGCTGTCACAAGAGTGTGATTGATTGACAAAATAATGCAAATGTAGGTAAAAGATGTAAGAAGACATCTCCTGAGAGTATGAGACTCAACCACCCTTTTCTTCTTTTTTTTTTAAATTAATTTTTTATTTATTTTTTATATATCTATATACATTTTTAGGATACATTGATTACACAAATGTTACACAGAGATTCCAGTAGTACCCAACACCCTCTTCTTTTGTATAGGCAAGTTTACCTGGTTTCCAAGTCCCCTGAAAGTGGCCTACTGCTAATAGAGTGTGAGTCAACTAGTGTGTATGTGTGTTTGTGTGTGGTGGTGGTGGTGGTGGTGGTGGTGGTGGTGGTGTTGGTTATATGTGTCTCTGTGGCCATTCACAAATATCCTGTGAAGCATGTGGTCATTCTGGCTGTGAGCTCACCTGCTGGTCTAAGAAATAAAATATAAAGAATATATCAACTGAATTGGAGAATATTGCTTTAAATCCTGGCACAGCCAATTCTAACATATTAATCAACAGCTATAGCTTGGGTTTAACCTGGAGTTAATTCCATGTGTTCCCCTGATATGACAGAAGAGTGTTTAAGATGACCAAACGCTCAGCATTTGTGTTCATGGGTTCATTCATGGTCATGTGCAATTGTGAGTTTTTGAAATTGGTTTTATTCTGTCTTCATGGGTTGAGTTATTAAAATTGTTCCCAATATAAAACAAAGTACAAAATAATATAATGATCCATTTTGGTAAGATACAGAGTGTTACTGAGCCACTTGAGGTCTTCTTTGTACTCTATTCTGCTTCCTTCCTCTTTAGAGGTAAGTACTACAGTGAAACTGGATTGTATCGTTTCCATTTGTGTTTCCATATTATAGCATTATATCTCTTTATCTCCATAAATGGCACCATATTACATGTATCATTTTGCTATTTGCTTTCCTTACTTAACATGATGTTTTCAAAATGCATCCCTGTTGATATATGTAGTACTAATTTTCCTCTTTAGCTGGTGTATGAATTGAGGAGAATATACTAAATGATGTTTTATTACATTTCACTATAGATGGACATTTGGCTGTTTACAATATTATCCCATTACAGCAAATGCTACAAAGACATATTTACACATGGCTTTCTAGTTACTCATTACTCACTGACAGTTGTATTTTGTAACCCAAAATACAATTGCCGGTGGAAGAGTAAGCACATATTCAGGTTTACTAGATCTTGCCAAATTGCCCTCCAATAATGAAAGTAGCCCATTGTGTGTCAGCTGGTGTTTGGGGTCCTGCTTGGTTGATCAGTCATAAATAGTTGCGTAGCACTGACAAAGTGGCTTGGGGTGATAAATGGATATGCAAATGTCACTGAAGAAAAATCGCATTGACTTAGCCACTCTATAAAGAAAAGACATTGTCCATGATGACCACGATAAAAATGGAACACTACACATTACCTGATTTTGATGGGCATTTCTGTAACAGTCTTCAGTCTTACAGAAACTTCAATTCAAATTTTTACCGTACTCTAAGGATCTCTAAATTTGAGTTCTTGGAAATCTTTAAATGAAGCCAAGATTCATTCCTGTTTTGCTTTGCCAAAGTATTATAATTTCACAATTTCAAGAACAACAGAATAAATCAGTACATGCCTCACTGAAAAATTTTCCATGTAGTTATTGTAAATAACTGACCCCACTTGCTTTGCTCAAAATGTCTTTGCCCAAGGCACCTCAGAATTGGGAGTCAATCACCTATGAGGACATTATGGCTTTTAAGAATACTAATAAGATTCTAATACATTCTGATTTTAAAAAAGAAAAGTGAAGAAAGGCAGAAAGGAAGCATTGGCAATCTGCCAGTATTCAAATCTAAGCCTATTCATTTAAAGCCACTGATCACAGCCTTTATTGAAATGTTGGTCTCTACATCAAAATATGTAGATAAAGATATAGACATAGACAGCCAGAACGCCTACAAAGACAAAGGAAAAATACAGACATGGGCATTGCTAGGTATTATAAATATTAATGTGTAGTAATTTCATTAATCAGTGGGGTTTGTGGAGAAACATTAAATATAACTGGATATCAGAACAGATTGCACACATGAAAGCTGTGGGCTCATTCAGTTTCTATTCAGTCATTCTACTTATTCTGTGGAGTTTGGAGTGTGACTTTTTTTATATTAAAATTTGCTTGATGTAAACATTGAAACATTAAACAAACATTTATCGACCAGTTTCTCTGTTCTGTATGCATCACTGCGTGGCTGGGGGATTTTATCTCAATAAATACAATCAACTGAGCATTTACTATATGTCAGGATATTTGCATACTTTTTCAATAATCCTAAAGTAACACTACATGGCAGGAATTATTAATATCTTTTAACTAGATGAGGAAGTTGAAATACTTGTTCAAAGCCAGACCTCAGTAAATAGCAGAACTGAGTTTCAAAACCAGGGTTATTTGATTACAAAGTTTGTGTTTTTTTTCTACACATAGATTTTTTTCCTAGATGAAAATATATGGTGTCTTAAATTCGTTCAGGATTCACAGAGGCCAATGGACAGATAGACAGCCACTAGAATTATAACATTATGATATCCCTTAGCTGCATTCTTGTTTCCTCCCCTCACTTTTTGTGGTCTATTTTTAAAAAAACAGCTAGAAGATACTGTTAAAACTAAGAGTATGTGACATCTCTGCTCAAACCTTACAATGGCACCCGTCTCCATACAGGTAAAAACCAAAGTCCTTACAATGGCCTACTAGGTCCTGCAGATCTCATTTTTCTGACTTCATTTCCTGCTCTTTTCCTGCTTACTGTTACAACCACACTGCCTATCTGGCTGTTATTTAACACACAAGGCATGCTCTTGCCTCAGGACTGTGCACTAGTTGAGTTTTTCTATGTGTCTTCCCACCCAATATTTTTTCCTTCTCAATTTATCCAGCCCCACTAGATGCACCATGGATTTTTTATCTGTTTCATTTACTATTATGAGTCCTATCCTAGAGTATTTTACTGGCACAAAGAAGGCATTTATTTAATATGTGTCAAATGAAGATAAATGAATGAATAAATGAAGAATGAATGAATGAATACACAAGTCAATGAACAAAGGCAAACAATGTTATAATAGGGGTATGTGCAAGCAGTTTATGCATCTACAAGAATAACTGTGATATAAAGATGGAGAGAAAAGGCACTGAGAACAGGGTCCTGAAGGATGAGGTGGTGGACAAGGAAAGGAAGAGTTCTCCAGGTTGAAAGAAAAAAAGAACAGGTCAGAGATACTGGGGAATTGCAAGCACAGCGATTCAGTGTTGAATGAGCACCGAACTTATAAGAAAGAAGCTGGAACTTGAGAGGGCAGCCAGATCTCCAAGGTGCCTTTGATACCATGTATATCAGTCAAGGTCTCAGTGCAAATAGATGGTGCACTTACAAGGGGTAACTGAGAATACATTCATTGAAGGGCTCTTTACAAAAGTGTGAGCATAGTTAAGAGAAACTAAGGGATGGGAAAGCACTTCTGGCTTAGCAAATTCAGAGAGTTGTTATCACTCATGGGCCTGATAAAGAAAGGAAAGTGACTACAAGAACACGGAGAGTTATTGTAACTCCTTGTGTGTAGAGAAGAGCAAGTAACCTACCACCTGGGGAGATTAATTTTGTGAACTCACGTCTTCCCTCACCACCAGTGCCTCTCATTGCTAAGCCATCCTGAAGCCAGATGGTAAGGGAATGAATGGACGACGTCAGGCTAGAGCAGGGTGAGGAAAGGTGGAGACTGAATCTGGAGGAGAAATTGGGAATGCCCAGTACAGGGATAAGAGGTTTCATTGCACAGGTATTGGGGAACAATTGGAAAATTTTAGGCAGAAGGAGGACAAGATAAGATGGTGATAGAAGAGGCACATTTGTAGGAGACAGTGAGACAGTAGAGAGGGAACTGTGTTAAGTGTGGGTGCAATGATGCTCTTGAGAAATTATGAGGGTCTGCACAGAGTATTGACTGCTGAACAAGAAAGGAAGAGCCAAAATTAGAGACATAAAAACAATTGACATCAGATCTAAAGGCCTGTCAGGAATGTCTGCAGAAAGAGTAATTAGCAAATTCCTGCACTGTACATCAATTTCTATGTCTAATATGAAGGGTGATTGCTTTTTAGCGTTGGTAAGACTTCACACCTTGCATAAAATGGATTCTTGCTCAGAAACTCAAATAGTCTTCTTTACTTATAAACAGTAATGATTTTAATCAAGGCAGAAGGTATCTTTCCAACTAAATATTTGATTTGATTATTGAAGTGTGAAAAGAATCTAGGTTCATATAACTGTCAGGATTTTTCCTAAGGAGAAGGTATATTAAGGATATTAATTATTACTGTATCTTTAGATAGTTAGCTAGATGGATAGAGACTCTGTGAACATGTACAAAGTAAAATTTATTTACCTGCCTAACTTATATAATTGAAAAACCCAGCAAGTCTTCCACAAACCCATAGGCCAAAGGCTTCTAAAGGTACCAAACAACATAAGTCTAAAAGTTCCAAATTATAGTGAAAAAAAAAAAGCGTTGACCAGACCACAAAGCCTGCTCAAGGTTTGAGAGCTGTTGAGAGTGATGAGTTGACCTTAGCTGAGGTTAATTTAAATTACTGTGGATTTAGCACACAGACAATGCGAAGGACATGCATGAGATTGCAGATACATGGTACAGAGAGGGGATGGGGCTCCCCAGTGCCTCCCTTTTTCCTTACAAAAGTGTATCCCAAGTTTAGAGGCTACAGAAACCCTAATGGATGGAGGAACCTGCCTGGTGCATTCAGTCTAGAACCATAGGGTCACTTCCTAAAGACCCTTTTACACCAGGGTTTTCAGTGAGGAGTGGTAGTCCAAATCTCAAGATTCTAAGTTACAGAAAATACAGTTACTTCATCACAGTTACAGGTGCTTTCATTTGTTAAAATTCTGACTCTGACACTTATTAGTTGTGTAAACTTGAATAAGTCATATAGCTTTTCTGTGAATCACTTGCCACATCTACACAATAGGATAATAATAGTACTCACTCCATAAGTTAATTAATGAAAATCACCAGTTGGGTACTGGCACATTAGTAAACACTTTTAAAATGCTAGCAAAGGTTTTATTTACTGGTGTACCCATAAGCCTACTTGGGATTTTAGGTAATCAGGCTTTTGGAAAAAAAATCAGCTTTATTGATACACATTAATAAAGCATACAAGCCATCCAAAGTGTACAATCCAACCAAAGTGTACAATAAATGGTATTTGGTATAATCATATAGTTGTGTATCCATCACTTCAATCATTATTAGAGAATTTTCATTATTCCACTAATAATAATAATAAACAAAAAACAGGCAAACATTTATATACTCCATCTAATCGAAATATAAATACAAATAAATTAGAAATATGGAAACAGAATAGCAGCTATGTATGGCAGGAGAAGCGTAGAGAGATTGAGAGGTGGTTATTAAGGAGTAGAGCTTTTTTAAAATCAGATTTTTTAATGAACCAGATACAAAGGGTGGTCCCAGGTCCTGTGGGATGTCTATCTGTCTATCTATCAATTGATCGATCTATCAATCTATTTATCATCTATCATCTATATCTACCCATTTTTCATCTATTTATTTCACAAGAAGTTACTAGAAATAGAAGAACTAAAAGTTTAGGACAAATTAAAATGAACAAGAAAAAGTAAGGCAAAGAAGAGAGATAGCAGATTAAGTTCAAAGGAATCGAGGAGAAGTAGTGTTGGGGTAATAAAAATCAAACCTAGATAAAGCAGGAAGAAGTTAAAGAAGAGACACCTATGTGGGAAGAGAGAGAGAGTTTTATATTCCAAATTACACATGGATGCAAGGGATATTACTTTATTAGTATATTACAATAATTGTTTTCTATTTATTTTACCAATATTGATTACGATTTTTGAAGCCCTGAGTGTTTACAGAAAAAAGACAAAATTTCTGCTAGCAAGAAGAGCAAAATCGTTAGTTTCATCTGGGAACAAGTGTTTATATTCACTGTGCAAAATTTCTCTTTGAATATTTTAATAACATCTCTCGAGCCTTCTTACATGACAATCTTCCGTAGCATGGTTAGAAACTCAATACCTGTTTGAAAAGACACTCTGATTTTAAAGTATCTTTGAGTCTGTCTTACTTACTGCAGCACTCACTTCTCCTGAATTAAGGCCAGTTAGAACGTATAGTGTGTGTTCCTGTTGGCTGGTAAGTTAATGTTACAGGACTTGGAACAGCTATATGATGATGGATAAAAAGGGATGTAAGATAATTCTTTCTCTCCAGGAAATACAATCTCCCTTGCAGAGATTTGAATACAAACTGAAAAGACTTGTATCCCCCAAATTTTACCTACTAAAACTAGGACACCAAGGAGCCCCAGGTCATTTTTCAAACCCTCATTTGCTGCCCACTACCAGCCTCCCCACCCCACCCCACTCATACTCATCTCCTTGTTCCTTTTTTAATTTTCTGGAATTGTAAAGGAGTCTGGCTAGTTTTACAGCCACATTTATCTCATTAAGCTCTCATTAGCAAATTAAAAATTTTTAGAAAGTTAATTAGCAGACTTTCACCCATGCCAAGTCTACCACAATGTTAAAGTTCCCAATATCAAAACAAAAGTATTAGAAATTCCAGTACAGGTTACCACTGGTGATCAAAGGTGACCTGAAGCCATCCAGGGGTTAAATAACACTTTACTGAAGATATGGAATATTTTACTTTCCCTAACACAAATGCTGGAAATAGAGATCCTGCCAAGTAACCTGTTGGAAATTATCAATTATGAAAATTTACTGCTGAGCTGTCAGTCCTGAAGAAGAGAGATTAATGACTCTTTGGTGAACTTTCTATGATCTTCTCTTTCTAAGATGGGGGAAAAGCCATATGCTATCTACACCAACTGTAATCACACTCCAATAACCTCACGCTAGTGGCACAAAAAGTTGGTTCCCAGAATTCATCTAGCTGTGCACTGCTTGCAATTTATTAAGGATATATACTAATGATGTTACCCAACAAAATTATCTTGAAAAACATCCAAATATGAGTACAGCCTCACAAGAAATGATTATTCAAGATGCCATTTCAGTCACATCATAGGTCTCATCAAATTCTATAATGGAGTAGTGAATACATCAACACCTCCAATAACACAGCTTCCCCAAAATTCACTTCTTGGCACACCTAGAGTATGACAATATTTGTATGCCACACTGCAATCAATAGAAGAGGATGCTTGTGGCCAAAGGCCCTACCCATGGAGTTTGCCATACTGAGGGCTGAGGGGTTATCGCAGGCATCCCTAGCTGGAAAGCTCTGCAGTACTGCACTGAGCTGCGCTAATACATTTAGTCCTGGTGGAGAACTGAATTTACACATAGAAGCTATACTTTATGAACTCTATCTTACAGCATTTTAAAAAATACAATTAAGCAAGCACTTTAGAAGTAAAATATTCACTTCCCTGTCCTTGCGGTAAGAACGATGACTGTACATAGCATATGTCAAGATTCTCAGAATTTTAAACTCAAAATTCTTAAAAGCAGAGCATGAGTTATGTATCATTATTTGACAACGAACTGGTCACCTTTTTTTCTTATAAGATCCTCTAAATGATCTTGTATTTTAAAAAATTGGGAAGAGGTATATATATATATATACCATAGAACTTCTTCCACATAGGTGTCTTTCCCTGGGGTCTGGCATAGGATAATTTTGGATAACTCCTTAATGTGATCACAAGTTCTTCTTGGATAGCTGTAGCTTATTTAGGTCCTTGTTGTCCAGTTAACAACAGATGTCACAGAGAAGAAGAGGTAGTAGAAGCTGTAATTCCTGTTAAAGGAGGAGGGCTTCACAAGAGAAACTATTTTATTCTTTCATATCATTTATAAAGTCCTATTTGACCTTAACTAAGTAGAGGTGAGTACTGGGTAAGGAAATTAGATTCAGATACTCTATCATTAGAGCTGTTTATCAGAATTGTTATTCCAGTTCATAATCATTCTACAGATTGTCATCTTCCTGAAAGACTGAGAGGTGCTATTAAAATGTTCCAAGGAAGATTTTAGAAACTGTGCACAGCATATTTCAAGATTCTATCCAGGGTGTAATGATATAGCAGGTATGTAGTCCATGTCTTAAAATAGCCATTTTTTCCCGCTGGAAAGCTAATGAATAATTTTCATTATAATTTAAAGAAAAATTAGAAAAGAGATATAATTTAAAGCCTGCTTAATTCATCCTCATTTCTGATAATAAGCCCTTCTCCACAGAGCCCTGCCTCTGCCCTTGCTTTTTATGAGTATGTTTGTCATGTGATCATTCTTATTGTGTAACCCAATTGAAATTGTTGGTTAAGTCATGGGGAAGAAAAAATGAGGTCAAGATTCCGCAGGAATCATTTTCTTACTGAACCAAAAGGTTAGAGTTAAAAGGGCAAGAAGAGAAGTGAGGGCATGCTGGTGAAGGCCAATGTAGATTTGACCTGTCTTCCTTTTCTCTTACATTGCATGGATATCTCTCAAGAATGGGAAAACATGTTTCCAAAATTTAAAAGAACTCTTGGTCATACACAAGGACACGATGCCACAGAGTATGCTGTCAGATTCTGGGACGTTGGTGGATAGGTTTCAAAGTCCTTTACTTCAACCTGCATTCACAGATGGCTTACCATCTCTAGATAAATAGTGGGAAGAATCTCCTGAAGAGCTGGGAAGCTCTTGAAGAATTGATGATCTTGATGCTCAGGTGTTGTTATCCAGTCATGTATGTCAAGATTTTTTAAGGGGGTCCAGACAATATACTACCCTTCTTGTAAATCTGCATGGTTGCAGTGAGGCCTAAGTTAGTCCAAGATATGACCAAAAAGTATTCAGAGCAAGCACAAGGAAATGCAAAGACATGTGTACTAAAGTGAGAGCTTCATGTTAGCCTTGTGGAATTAATGCATCATTGGGCCAGGATCAGGATGGTTGGGGAAGGATTGGAAGGTTTTACCTATGCCTACAGTATTTCATAGAGAAAGACTATAATAGAAGTTACTACATTTTTCTTGAATACAAGTTGGGCCTGTTTTGGATAAGTTTTTCTTAACATGAAATATGTTGCCCTTGGCCACATAAAAGTTTGGACAGACTTGGTTTCTCATCTTGATTCTAGTACTTTGCAAGTGATAACACCTCAGCATGTTAATTAGTTACCCCTATTGTGAAGCTCTTCATCTGTGAAATAAAATTAATTGAAATTATTTCCCTGCTTGACATGTGTATTTATCTTAAGGAATAAATATCTTTATTTAGGAACAGACTCTCACTAGGGTAAAAATGGTGAGCCTTTAAGTACACGAGTTTTCAGGATTCAAGGGAGGAAAATGATTGCCCATCTACTCTGCATAAATTGGTAAAAATTACCAAGGGATTTTATTTATATAACAATGAAGTATGATATTCTATTTAAAATAATCTCCTATATAGTCTTGCAATGAAGTGTTTTTCTCCATTTTTCTTTGAATATCTTCTGTGTAAAAATCTATCGCAAACTCTATATCTCCTAAGAATAGCAGTTTGGGGAGGGGTTGGGGGTGAAACTAAGAAGTGAAACCTTGATCTATGAGGAATTCAATGAATGATCAGTGATGGGATAGATAATAGAAAATTGTGAATCCGTCAAGGAGCAGGAAATAAAAAGTGGAAATGCAAGCATTAGCAGAAATTTTGGAGAAGGCACTGAACTTTCTGTATGAATAGGATGGAGTCTGAAACAATCTTACTAAGATGTCAAGGGACAGGTTGACCCTGCTAACATCTTGGTTAATTACATGATTGGGTTGTATGAATATGAAATTTCTTTAATTAAATAACATAAACCCATTATTTCACCTTCATGGTGGATTTTTCCTTCCCTTCTCCCAGGGTGAACACATCTACTCAAGACTTCTGTTGTGAGATCCTACTTGGATTTGTTTCTATTGATAATGTCTGTTTTAGATTGAATTATAACCCCCACAAAAACATGTTTAAGAGTTATCTAACCCCTGGTCCTGTGGATGTGAATTATTTGTAAATAAGATTTTTGATTAGGCAAAACTGAATCAGGGTGGGACTTAATCCAATATGACTGGAGTCCTTATAAGCAGAGGAAATTTGGGCACAATCAGTAGGAGATAGATAGGGAGAGAGATGGCGCTGTGATGGAAGCATAAGTTGAGTTATGGATTGTTAGCAAGCATCCAACAGAATGCTGTAGAGTTCAGAGAAAGCACAGTCCTATCAACACCCTGGTTTTAGACTTCTAGACTACAAAATTGTAAGTCAATAAATTCCTGTTTTTTAAATCAACTAGTCTGTGATATTTTGTTATAGCAGCCCTCGCAAACTAAGACAATATCCTGTTATGAAATTCTCTGAGTCTTAGTTTGTTCACCTGTAAAGTAGATATAATGATGTCTTCTTCAAAAAGTTGTGAGAATGTACTAAATAAGATATGACATGGGGAGCACTTAAAAAATTCAGAGTGCTATAAAATATGCCTTTGGTATTTACACAACAGCCTACAGCTGTTCTAATAAGAAGACAACAGAATAAAACAGGGAACAGAGGCTCTTCTCCAACCAACTCCCTCCCTCTCTGGACAATAGCTATGGAAGAAACCTTAATGACTCTCCAGCACCTTCTTTATGTGGCCCTCTATTTAACTGCACACCAGAACCAGAACTTACCTGCCAGGCCAGGGCCCTTTTTTTCCCCCCACAGGCCTCTGAGCAAAGACTTCTCTCTGATGACCTTAGACCAGGCAGCATGAAAACAGACTTGAGAAAAGTTCTGACACTTCAATCCCTCTACCTTCACACCTGACTTTGGATGAGTAGTTGAGATGGATTCCAGGCATTTAGAACAAGTTCTTGGACTGCCTAATCGATTTTCATTTGGTTGTCATGGTAGGACTTGAACTATTTCAGAACTTACTGAATGTGAATGATGGCTATATTTTTCTCATTTCATAACATGAAAATTTAGCAGCAGCAATTCAGGATGGGTTGAGGCTGGGGTACAAGTGATGCCTGCCTTTGTACAGAATTTTTTCTGCTGTCATTTAACTTAATTCCTCTTGGGTCTGGTCAATGGCAACAACACGTTGCTCTAATATCCTTTTATATATATGTGTTGGCAGCTTTAATGTTTCCACTTTGTCTTCCTATATCCCCCAGACTGTGTACATACAGCTCTCTTAACCATCCCACATAGATCTTATTATAAACTCTACCATTTTGTGGTTTGCTTCGAAGCTTCCCATCTGTTTTCCTCTGAAGAAAATCCATAAAGTAAAACAAAAGGATAAGAAGAAATAATAGTGCATATATATATTTTGCTTCTATCTGCTTTTTCCTTGTTTTCTCATTAGCAGGACTAGTTTACAAAAAAGACAAGGACTGTGATATCTAAACCAGCAGCTGGCCCTGTAACATGCAACTGCATGGCTAAATCAAGTGCCTCTTTCTGAAGACATTACAAGTCAGCCTTGGTGCTGAATCCATAGTGAGGTCGATATTTACGTTAGAAACAAAATTGTTTTACCTTACTGGTAAAGACCACATTATATTGGATCTCACTTGGGTGATGTAGACATAAGCAGTAGTGGTGATGACATGTCTTTTCTTGAGCCCTTAGCTCAGATAAGTACAAACTATGTGTAAACCAAGCTTTATCCACGTTTCCTTAGGAGACGTATAGATTGTGAAGCCACTGAAGTATTTTACCTCATGTTGGGTCTTGCTGGGAGTCTAACTTTGAGATTCAACTATGTCATGCTCAATAATGGATTTTCATGGTGTTGATTGTTTCTGCATCATTTTCTTCCTTAAAAAAAACAACAGGGCTGATCAGTACATCTCTTATGTCCAGATATTATGTTTGTAGAATTTGTCCAATACCAGGTTTATTATCAATTGTAGGTTAAAATATAAAATAATGTTTTTTTTACAAAGTTATTGTTTTTAATGTTTTTCTTTGCCTAGAGTTGGCATTACCGTCTCTGAATTTCTCCAACAGAGATTTTAAATGGTATTAGAAGAGGAAATTTTTTTTTCATTTCTTTTTTTCCAAGAACATGTGAGAGTGGCAAATTAAGATTTTTTATTTAGATTATAATTTACTATGGTGTTTTCAAGAAATGGACTAATATAAAACCATTTAAAATAGTTTGAGTCAATGCAATGTACTAATATCTCAATTGTATGATACTAATTGATTCATAGGAAAACTGAAAATCAATTTGAGAATTGATATACAGGAAAATAACTCCTTGCCTTGCTCCTTTCCCTCTTCAAAAATGTAGAGAGGTGAAAACTTACTAAGTTACATGGTGTGTTGGGTAACTATGTATATATCTAGAAGGTCATCCCACTCTCCCCCACCACACATAATTTGGTACCAATAAGGCTTTTAATTGATCTTCGTTAACTTATTTAAATTCTATGCATTAACAAAAATATAAAGGGGAAAGCCAAGCTTGTTTCATTATTTTCAATATAATATATACTTTTTCTTACCTTTATATTATATTTAATAATTCTTAATGTATAAAATGAGCCCAAACTATATTGCAGTAGGGCAAACAATAAAAACTTTTATATGATCCCACTGCTGCAGTTCCTGTACACAAGAGGCTGAAATACCATCAATAAAATGAAATTATTTATTTCTAATAACTGGAAAGGGAGGGAGCAACATGGATGAGCAAGAATACAGAGCAGAGTGGCTGAGGGCCCTGGAGTCAATTTGCTTTTGTTTTTGTTTTCCCCTATTTCGCATTTATACTGAAGCCTACTTAAATGAGGATCCCTCTCCTGAAGTTGACCAGGTATATCTCCATGCTGCTTTGACCCTTGGGACTGACGCCAGGTAAAGTAGAGACCTGCTTTTAAGATTTCATCTTCTCTAACTAGAAGTGTGTGAAAATGCAAACTACTAAACAGATGCCAATTTGCCATCTGGGACAGCCTGACCTAATGTAGACATTCCAAGGGTGTTGGGAGAGGAAGGATTCTTTTCCGATTTAGTCTTATTGTGGGAATGGGGACTGAATATATTTCTGATAACAGATAGAGTCAAATCTCAATTGTTTCCTATTCAGGATCAACGTGACTGCTTTCTGAAGATCACTGTGACACAGTAAATGTCAGAAAAGATAAGGTAAATTCTCAAAGAGAAATGGATTAAGCATCTGTCAGTCATTGAAAAGTAAAATCTACATACATTTTAAAAATCTGTACAGAAATTCAAATTCAATTTTACACTGAATTGAGCATCATTATAGGATTAAATAGTTTGGCTAACAATTTTGTTGTCATAGACAAACTATTTTAAAATTTAACTGATTGGTTGTCTTTTTTGGCTGTTAAAAACTGCAAACGTTAATTTATCACATATTAAATCTTTACTTAACAGGTTGCCTTGTCCTCATATTATCTAATCATTTCTAAAATGATACAGAGCCAAAAGAATAACTGATTTTCTTGTTAATATCCCTTTTAGTCTGAGGGAATTTGTTAATGGTTCAATATCCCATTTAAAAATAACTGGGGAGTCTTCTAATCACACCGAAATTGGGTCTTAAATGTGAGAATAATGGCTGCAGAAGGGTTGGAAGGCTACTGAAGCACACAAGTGACCAGTTGAGTGGTCTCATGGCTCATACCATGGTGGTACTAAAGTTGTGATTTAAGCAGAAGATCAGCAAAGAAGAGTTTGACCTTGAAGTTCATAAACTTCTCATACAGGATAATGCCCATTCCCACAACGATTTCCTCCTGGCCATTCTCCACATTATCAGATCATGGTTTCAATGCCAGAGGGTGCTGGATCTTTACCCTGGACAGGGGGTTCTGCAGACAAACCTGGGAAACCGAAGGGAAAGAAAAGGCTTTCTTCAGTTCATCAGAAATCTGATCATAGATTTCAGCCTCAAAATCCCCTCTCAGGAGCCCAACAGTTTGTAGCAAAGGATCCCCAAGATGATGATGACTTGAAACTTTGTCCCCACACAATGATGCTTCCCACCCAGGGTCGGCTTGAGGGGAGAATGATAGTGACTGCTTAAGAGCGTGGGCTGGACCACGTCACCGAGGAGGTGCCTCAGCTGTTGTCTTTGCAGTAGAAAATCACCTTAAAGATATTCTGACATGAGTTGTGTCAAGACGAAAAGCTTATTGGTTATGAGGTGGTCGTTTTAAAGGTGTTTTTGGTAGTAACCTGACCCCTCAGTCATACTTTAAGAGTATGTAGCTTATAACAATTCAATAGAAAGCCTTCCAGCCTCTCCTGCTCCCGACATTGGTCAGAATCCATCTTCTCACCCGCCCCCCGGGGATGCCGTGTGGCGGCTGCGCTCCGGCTGACCTGCTCTGGGGACGCTCTACCTGCATCTCTGCCTTCAGCGAACATGCATGGCCTCTTGGAGGTTTGCACGCTCACAGGGAAGTAATCCCTACACCTTTTTTAAATGCTACCATGCAACAAAACCTTTATTAACATTTTGGAAAGGTTCAGCTATTACTGAAACTGGTCATTTCTAAACTTAAATTGGAGCAAATGGCTATAGCGCACAGTAAGGCCATCCATGGGCCCCTGTGAATGTAAGATTGAAGACTTAGCAGGACAAGGTGCAGGGTGGACTCTTTCTGGATGTTGTAGCCCAGCGGCTGGCCAGCGAGGATGAGCCTCTGCTGGTCAGGAGGGATGCCTTCTTCAGCCTGGATCTTGGCCTTCACGATCTCGATGGTGTCCCTGGGCTCCACCTCCAGGGTGATGGCCTTGCCCGTCAACAAGGAAAAGATCATCATGAAACTGTCATCCAAAGCACGAAGAGCAGCAGCAAGACAAAGGTCACCACCAACGCTTGGCAGCTAAAGAGGGACTTCCACTACCCTGAATGAGGGTCTGAGTGGGTGAGGCCCTCAGCAAGTTAATTGATTATTGAAACTAGAATGCTTTTGGGTCCACATTTCAAGGCTGAAGTGAATACTGTATAGAACTTTTCCGATGGAAATGTGATGTGAGTACATTTTGTGTTGCTACTGTGATGCC
>PVKH010013503.1:0-16832 GCA_004027955.1 Chaetophractus vellerosus | reverse complement strand
CTTCTCTTTCCCAGCCCACAGCTTTGGCCTCTTGGGGAGTCCTGTACAATCAGTTGACTGAGGATGAGAAAACTCAGGCCTTGTTTACAGATGGTTCTGCATGATATGCAGGTACCACTAGAAAGTGGACAGCTGTGGCACTACAGCCCTTTTCTGGGACATCCTTGAAGGATAACAGTGAGGGAAAATCCTCCCAGTGGGCAGAACTTGGAGCAGTGCACCTGGTTGTTCATTTTTCTTGGAAGAATAAATGGCCAGAGGTGCATTTGTACATTGATTCATGGGCTGTTGCTAATGGTTTGGCTAGATGGTCAGGGACATGGAAGGAACATGATTGGAAAATTGGTGACAAGGAGGTCTGGGGAAGAGGTATGTGGATAGACATTTCTGAGTGGGCAAAAAACATGAACATATTTGTGCCCCATGTGAATGCCCACCAGACGGTGACTTCAGCAGAGGAAGTATTTAATAATCAAGTGGATCAGATGACCCACTCTGTGGCTAATGCTCAGCCTCTTTCCCCAGCCACTCCTGTCATTGTCCAATGGGCTCATGAACAGAGTGGCCATGGAGGTAGGGATGGAGGTTATGCATGGGGTCATCAACATGGACTTCACCAAGGCTGACTTGGCTACAGCCACTGCTGATTGTCCAATCTGCCAGCAGCAGAGACCCACACTCAGCCCCCTATAATGTATCCTTCCGTGAGGTGACCAGCCTGCTACCTGGTGGCAGGTTGACTACATTGAGCCACTTCCACCATTGAAGGGGCAGCGATTTGTTTTAACTGGAATAGACACATACTCTGGCTATGGGTTTGCATTTCCAGCACACAGTGCTTCTTCCAAAACTACCATCTGTGGACTTATCAAATGTCTTATCTACCACCATGGCATTCCACACAGCATTGCTTCTGATCAAGGAACCCATTTCACAGCAAATGATGTGCAGGAATGGGCACATGCCCATGGAATTCACTGGTCTTACCATGTTCCCCATCACCCTGAAGCAGCTGGATCAATAGAATGGTGAAATGGCCTTTTGAAGACTCGATTATGGCACCAAGTAGGTGGCAATACCTTTCAGGGCTGGGGCAATATCCTCCAGGAGGCTGTGTACGCTCTAAATCAGCATCCTCTCTATGGTGCTGTTTCTTCCATAACCAGGATTCATGGGTCCAGGAATCAAGGGGTGGAAATGGGAGTGGCACCACTCACAATTACCCCTAGTAACCCACTAGGAAAATCTTTGCTTCCTGTCCCTGCAACCTTAAGCTCTGTTGGTCTACAGTTTTTAGTCCCAAAAAGAGGAGTGCTGCCAGCAGGGAACACAACAATGATTCCATTGAACTGGAAGTTAAGATTGCCACCTGGCCACTTTTGATTTCTTTTGCCTGTGAATCAACAGGCAAAGAAAGTAATTACTTTGCTGGCTGGGGTGATTGATGCTGACTATCAAGGGGAAATAGGACTACATCTATATAATGGGGGTAAAGAACAGTTTGCCTGGAATGCAGGGGATCCTCTAGGACATCTTCTAGTACTGCCATGCCCTGTGATTAAAGTCAATGGAAAATTGCAACAAACCAATTCAAGCAGGACTAACAATGGCCCAGAATCTTCGGGAATGAATGTTTGGGTCACCCCACCTGGCAAAGAACCACAGCCAGCTGAAGTGCTTGTTGAAGGTAACAGGAACATGGAATGGGTAGTGGAAGAAAGTAGTGATAAATATGAACTTCGACCACGTGACCAGTTACAGAAACGAGGACTGTATAGTCATGAACCCTTCTTCCCTGTTTCGTTATGAGCATGACTGTATATGTACACAAAATGAATTTCTTGTTTTCTTACCCAACCTTTTCCCCTATCATATGAAAAGTTGTTTTAATTTCATGTCATAATATTTAAGGATGTCAAGTTTAAGAGTGTATATTGCCCAAGGTCTTGCACCATATTCTGTGTGGAATTAACGCGTTTCCGGTTGTACACAGGGGAGTTAAATATTGTTAGGTGGAAATATATATGTATGCTTGTATGTTATTGTTTTTACTTAGAGACTAAGTATGGTTTAGGGTAATGTGTATGGTTGCCGAGTTGACAAGGGGTAGATTGTGATGGTTAGGCTAATGTGTCAACTCAGCCAGGTAATTGTGTCCAGGTATTAGGTCCAGCAAGCACTGGGCTAATTGTAATACAAGAGCATTTATGGACTTCGATCACCAGTGAGTTTACTGCATGGATGGCTGATTATATCTGCATCAATCAGGAAAATGGGATCAAGAATGGATGATGCTTTTATCCATTCAGTTGTCTGCCATAAAAGGGAACTGAATTCAACATTCAGAGAGAATTTCCCAGCTCATCGTGTGACAGCCAAGTTCTCCCAGAAACTCATCAAGGACCCTTCATCGGTCTTTCATTGGAGCCCCTGGCTTGCAGCCTGCCTGCGGAAACTGGACTTGTGCATCCCAACGGTCAACATGAGAGGCTCTTATAAAATCTTATATTATTAACACATATCTCCTGTTGATTCTGTTTCCCGAGAGAACCCTGACTAAAACAAGGTGTAATGGGTTGTCCACCACCTGTGAGATAGCCTATGGAGAGACAGTGACATCATTCCCACCCCCCCACCCCCACCTTTACCTTCCAGGAATGAAGATGCTCTTGCCCAGAAACTTGAGGTGCGGATTGCCTAGGTATGGATACCAGGTTATTTACCCAAGCCCCAGGGCCACAACTTCTGTGGGGTATCTTTGCCACTGTTGTTTATCTCAATATTTTCAGGCATGATCATCCAGTAGAGGAAGGAAATCACATCTGAATAAATTTGTCAGAACCTATAATGTCATCCACCTATGCTGAAAGGTCGGGAGTCCTGAGAGTAACAGAGGGATCCTCGTGTCTTGTTGTTCTGTCATTCCCTACTACCATTCCTTTGATATATCACAAAGGCACCTGAGGGGAGCATCATCTCTAGGCTGGAATTGGTAGGCCCTTATGGTTATATGATGGCAGCCCACACCACCAACTGTCCCCTAGGAGTGTGTTCCAGTGGGAAAAAGAAAAAAAAGGTAAGTGGGCAAACTAAAATTGATATTCCTCAGGCATAGGCTAAGGAGGCAACTGCCTGGTCCTCACCTTGTCCAAGCTTGGTTTTTCCCAACATATGCTGTAGTGACATATGCTGCTGGAGTGCATCGTATAATGTCCAAAAAACTTTAGTTAGACATGGGTACTACCCAATAATTTGTCCTTCCTGATGGCCTTTCCACAGTTGATGTTTTAGTCTTCTGTTTGCTTGGGGGTAATAGGAAGCAAGAAAAGCCCATTGTATATGATTGGGTTTGCCCATTGCTGGGTCGCTTGCACTGTGAATGAGATACTTTGATCTGATTGGAATCTGAACGGCTATCCATACACATAAGAGATGTTTCTGCAGGGCTCCAGCAGTAGTTCTGGCATCCACTCAAAGCATAGGAATTGCTCTCAAGTATCCAGATGCCACTCATGGGGCCTAAGCCCCAGCTAACATGGCCTAGTTTACCATGTTGCACAGCTTGGGCTTGTCAGCAGGAGTCACATGATTGCTCTGTCTTTGACTTTCATTTCCTCTAGAATGAGTCCACATGATTTGGCTCCCTCTTGCATCTGAGGTGAGCTTCTATTTGGTAGTGGATCCAGCAGGCAATTGTGACAACCTGTTGGGTACATGCTGGGTCAGCATGTGAATTCCATTCATATTGTGCTTCAGACTTTGGCAGAGCTTGCAAATATGGGTGGTGAATAGATCTTTTCAACTTGCAAGTTTTTGCCACAGCCCCTGCCCCAATACAGCAGAGCTTCTAATAGTCTAATCATTGATTTGTCAGTCACTAGACTGTAGGGCTAGCCTATTTGCAACCTCTCCTGGGTCGGTAAATATGCAGCAAGAAGTTGTGGTTGAAATGGCCTGCACAGCCATCACTGCTGCACAGTGTTCAGCCCATTGGACAGAATGCCCTCATCCAGGCTCACACAGTAGGTGGCCGTCCTTGGGACAAATGGCCACAGCAGTCCAAAGGAATCAATCAACCTTGATTTTTTCAGACCCAATTGCAAACCAAACCACACCATTGGCTGGAACATCTTCAAACCTCTTAAAGCACATATGGCACATCAGAAGAACAGCATATCAGTCCCCTTGGTGGGCTACCACTGACTGCAGGGACCAAGGGCAGCACCTCAGCATTAATCTGTGGTAATCTGTTGTTAGCCTTCTGGCTTCTGAGGCTTTTTTAAATGGCCAGATTGGGCTGTTAAGCTGTGACAGTGAATTTCTCAATGCTACTGCCTGCAGGAAGTCCTGAACCAACAAAGTAATGTTCTTTTCCCAGTCTGGGAGGATTTTGTTGAACAATCTGGAAGTTTCTGTACACTCTAGTGTGCAGAAGTGGACAGGGCCCACGATTATGGCTTGAATTTCTCTTAAGGAGTGGTTGTACAACTCAGACATAGTGTCTGTACCACAGGCTGTCACTATGTAATGCTCTTAGCAGTGGAAACACTGGAGACTGAAATGGCCCAAAGGGCCCCACCCACTAGCGCATTTGGACTTCCCTGCCATGGGTCAGTGTACCTGACTCAATGGCCCCCAATGCCACCAGTTTGTATTTGCCCTTCTGGTGTCACTTGGCCAGCTGTATCTAAGAGCCTCTTGATGGTCTGGATCCCCTCTTTTCCCCTTCCATCCAAATAGAAGAGTAAGGTTACTGTCCCCTGGCAGGGACTCAGAGACTATTGCCTACCCCCAATCATTCCTCTGAAAGGCAGTGAGATTGGGGTATAGGTGAAAAGAGTCATCTGCCCTATCCAAAGTATTGGTATAATAATACTTATTTTTCTCACTGTCCTGGTGTGGGCTCAGGGAAGCCTTATTTACTGTTGCTTCCCTCTTTCCCCTGACTGCATTCAGGGACTTGGAGGATTGTGATGCCAGATTTGAAATCTTTCCAGTCCTGTGATCATTCTTTTTCCTCTCTCTTTATGGCTTCTACCAGGGCCTTAACACATGTGGTAGTTTGATATTATTTATGAATTCCAAAAAAGGAAGTATTGATTATGCTTGTAAACTGGTCTGTTCCTCTGGGTGTGATACCCTTTGAATGTATTAAATTCAGAGGTTTCATTTTTACTTTATCAGATTAAGATTAGGACTTTGATTCAGCCACATCAGTAGGATGTTGAGTCCATGCCCCCTTGGTGGGTGGCCACTCACACAGAAAAGGACACCGCAGAGAAGAGAGCTGAGTTTTCATGCTGGAGCCCTGGGAAGAGAGCCAAGCCATTTGCCTGATAGCTTACAGCTGGCCTTGTACAGCTAGCAAAGCAGCTGAGCCAGGAAAGAGATGAGCCCCAGAAGTGAGACAAGTCTTATGCCAGCCTTCAACTGAGAACCGAAGGAGCTGGGACCACAGAACCTTAAAAGGAAAAGGAAGGTTGCACCCTTGCAGAGACCAGCAGCCTTCTTGCTCCAACACATGGCAACGGACTTTGGTGAACGAAGTAACTTATTCTTTATGGCCTTTTGACTGTAAGCTTCTAAGCTAAATAAATACTCTTTATAAAAGCCAACAGAGTTCTGGTACTTTGCATCAGCACCCCTTTGGCTGATTAATGCAACCCCTAACTTAGAAAAACTCCCTTTTGCCCGATAGTGTTGGTAGGGATCTTCTGTAGGAATCCTATCAATTTCTGTTTTATCTATCCCTTACTTTAGTAACCAAAGTCACATTGCCCCATGGGCACCCAATCACTTCCTGTGCCTTTCCTTGGTTACCCTTTGTATTCTCCCTATAGCCCTTCACTGGGGCAGCTTCCCTTTGCTATGCTTCCATCTTCACTGGACCTGCCTCAGTGAAGATGCCTGACACCTCCCTTCTATTTCCATCTCAAAGCAACATTATGGTGGAGTTTTAATACTGCTTCCCTGGCTGTCATCCCGGGAGACAACAAAAGAGACTTGTGTGTCTTCTATTGAGGAGGCCCCTGTTTCATGAACACCTTTCATGCAGTCAGAAAACAGACTGTCTCATCCAAGTCCTGCCCCAGGGCAGAATCATTTAGCCATGTCTATAGTCTTTAACCTCAGGAAATTTATAGCCTCATGACCAGTTTTTCTGCAGTTGGGAAATACATTCCCATATTCCCAATAACCCAAGACTTAAAGCTACATGGGCTGGTCTTTATCTTTATCCTGTCAGTTGTTCTGTTTGATGTGGGCAAAAATGCTTTGTTGCAGCTCAGTAGTTAACTCTCCCTGACTGCATCGCTGGGCCCTAGACATCTCAGTCTTCAATGCCCTTGCATCGAACATGACCCTCCCCTGGCTTCTGCCCATATCTATACTTTAACTTTTGTACTTCACTACATCATATAAATGATGTGGCCTGTAAGGTCACCACTATAGGGAGAGAAGAGAGATGAAAGAGAAAAAAATGGTTCTTAATCATCTTGGTCCACAAATCCCCTTTTTGTTCAGAGTTTATTGATAAAAACAGTCAAATTGCTCTAACCTAAAGGTAAGGTACCCTGGGAAGTGTAGTGGAACAAATGAATATTTGGTAAGTTGTTTCCTTCTCTTTTTGCTATTATTGTTATTGTTATTATCCTTATTGTCATTATTATTTTAGTTTACAGTCTCCTTTCCATATTGGAAATCAGATGTGGTTGGAGTAAGTGAAAAAGAGTAAGGAGTCCTATCAGCAAATCCTTAGAGGAATCTAATTCTGCAACTTATTATAACTGAAGCACATGACAAGAAGTCAGACTAGACTTGATACTGAGTTGCAGGATTGGGTTATTGTATTTTAAATATCAAGGTGAATACTGCCTTAAGAATGGTGCTGAAGTCACTTACCTAGCTTCCAGACCTCACCCATTAGAACAGTGATTGATAAACTTTTTCTTTAAAGGGTGGGCTAGTAAATATTGTAGGTTTTTCAGGCTATATGGTTCCTATCACAACTACCCAACATTGCCATTGTAGCAGCAAAAGGAGCCATGGACAACATATAAATAAATGAGCCTGATTGTGTTCAATTATAACTTGAATAATGAACACTAAATTTTTAATCTTATACAATTTTCTTTTGTCATGAAGCATTTTTTTCTTTTTTTAAACAAGTAAAAATATAATAACTACCCTTAGCTCATTGACTGTATAAAAACAGGCAATGGGTGAGATCTGGCCCACAGTTTTACCAATACTTTTCTGCGAAGAAGCAAGTTAAGATTAAAGCAGCATCAGACTTTCTATCAAAAACCAACTTCAATATTAAAAAGACTCTACTTTTGGGTTAACAATATAACTGGTTTAAGGTCAGGTTTTTGACCTATTGGCTTAGGAGCATGAGTATCCAATATGATTCAGTTATTCTACTGACAGAAGCTTACCTTGTGTTTGAGCATTATATTTATATGCTCACAGGTAATAGCTAAATTAAAAATGAATTTAAGAGAAGAATGGTGTGAATGGACTGTTATTTGGAAAGGACAGGACTGTGTCTAGTTCCTGTACGTGTATAGTTTACTGGAATTTTTAAAGTACAGTAGTGCCAACTGGGAGAAAATTATCCTTTAAGAAGAGTTGTTTATGATATGAAAAGTGCTCTTGAAATATCACTTGGGACCACCAAAACACTTGCTTGAAATACACATGGTTATTATGCATCTTAATGGGCTTAATTGAAGAGTTTAATAAATTTAGAATCTGCAGAAGTAATTAAAAAAGTGATTGATAATGCTAATAATATGTTGAAAGCATTAAAGGTCTGGAAGTAGCTAATTCTGTGGATATCTTGGGAGGTTGTAAGTAATTATGATAGTGTTTCTGTCAGTTCAAAGCTAGACATCTGGATGCAAAGTGAAACATTCAGTCAATTATCCTGAAGCTTTAATGTTCAGGCCAAATATCTGAATTAAAAAAAATTACTTTGAATTGGCTGTACCTATGAGTTATTTAGACATGACAATGAGTTAGTTTTTCTGAGCTGCATTTTGTAATATACATGAGCATTTTTATCCTGAAAGTTTAGAGTAGTTTACATATTAAAAAAATAAAAATAATGAACATAATATATAATTGAAGGAATGACAATGAATAAATAAATTTACACACTGTGATCTGTATTCCCCTGCTGTATGTTCTCCACCTCACAATTCTAATATAAGTAAGAAAAGGCTCAAACTGAACACTGGGGCATCAAGTAGCTCTCTCAATACAGCCCAAATTATGTGGCAGAGATAGAAATAGTCTTCAATTTTCTGACACCTAAATAGACTACATTCTCTGGATATTTGCATGTGTAGCATTGCTTACAAACGGATTACCACATTACATCATCAGTTAGAATTTTACAGGCATTTCCATCCCATATGATAGATGAGGGAACGGATACTTAGAAAATGAGTGAGAAAGTTAAAGAGCTAGTAAATGGCAGAGGCTATACTCCAATATAGGTTTGTTGATCCCTATTTAAAATGTCATAAAGTATTAATTTATGGAATTCATGTGATTAAGAAGTATTTTAATGAACCTCCAAAGAAAAAAGTGACAATGAAAATATTCATAAAAATTAGATATCTTTAAGAAGACACTAGAAATAGCTTCAGAACAAGACATAAAATATGGTCAAAATTTTAAAAAGAAAAACACCGTAAAAGGTTAACTCTAAAAAATTTCAGATAAAACATATAATATCTAAAAATTATATCTGCGTTTCTATCTTTAAAATATTATCTTTCAAAATTGTCACTGTTACTTTGTTCTGCCATATATCTGAGGAACTTCTCCTTTTAATTTGAGCTCAAATTAGCACCCAGAAAAGTGCCTTGATAGTACAAGTAATTAATACATGCTTATTACATTCAGTCAGGAACAAGTTATATAGAAAAATCTATCATTTACTAAGAGTACTGTTGTATAAAATCGTAAATTTATACTTCTTGGAGAGCAAACAGTTCAAGCTAATTCTTCAATCTTATGTCATTTAATTCAAAATTTTGTTGTTCAACTGGATTAACCAGTGTATTAATCAGTACAGAGTTAAGAAAATTTTATCAGTTCTCTAAAGTTAATTCTATATTCACGAAACAAGATTTGCCACCTTCAAAAGAATGTGAAACTGGCAGCCCAAAGAAAATACTTTCTCCCACTAAGATTATACTAAGAAAGAGGGAAACAAACCTATGATTTCCAGGTAGAAAACTGATAATGATAATGAAAATATTTGTATCCTAACATTTTACTGCTATACTAGGCGTAAATTTAAAGAAAGTTGAAGTGGAAAAGAAGGCTGTACTTATAAAGGAACATATCAACTGTCTAAAGTCCATATCAAAAAAAAGGTTTTTGGCATGAGAATATAACCATGATATAATAAATTTGACATGGAAATATATCCAAGATAAAAAATAAGAGAAACAGAATTATAACATAGCCTAGCAATTTACTTCTAGATAAATACCAGGGACTCAAACAGGAAAAAATAAACAAAACAAAAACAGCAAGATTTGTATAAAAATGTCTTTGTTTAAGACTTATTTATTGATTTATATTTTAGTTTTGATTAACAGATTCAGAAATAAAGACTATTGACATTTGTGCAACTTTTTTATAGAAAGACTTACTTAAGCAGGTGTTTGAAGGAAAGAAAGCATTAAATTAAAATTAGAAAAAGAAAATATGTGTTAAACATACCTTGGATAATTGGCTGGTGTGGTGGTTTGAAGCTGTATGTTCCCTAGAAAAACATGTTCTAAAATTTAATCCATTCCTGGGGGGATGTATTAGGACTTTTTGATGAGGTTGATTCAGTTAATGCAGAACGCAATCCATTCAGGATGGGTCTTAATCCTATTATTGGAGCCCTTTATAAGAGGAGTGAAATAAGACACACACAGAGAGAAGCCATGAGAAGTAAGAAGCTAAAATCCAAGAAACACAGAAAAGAATGGAGAGGCCTGGAGAGGTTGCCATATGCATTGGTATGTAACAAGATAAGAACCAAGAATCCCCAGCAGCCAGCCCCAGAATACGACCAGTCTTCAGAGACAAAGCATCACCTTGATGATGCTTTGATTTGGACTTCCTTTTAGCCTCAAAACTTTAAGCAAATAAATTCCCATTGTTTATCCCAACCTATTTTATATTATTTGCTTTATCAGTCTAGGAAACCAAAACAGCTGTAATATTGATAATCAATTTAATTTAGATCTCAATTCTCAATTGATCTTTTGGCAGATTTAACACTGTTGATCTTTCTCCCAGATAAATGTTCTTCCAGGACAAAACTTTCTTGTATTGTTTTTCATACATATATATCGTAATCAGTCTCATCTCCTGTTTCTTCTTTGCCTCCTGGACCTCTTAGTGTTTAACTACCTCATGACACAGACCTTGATGGGCTTCATTTATCTTTCAACAGTCACTCACTTGGTGATCTCATTCAGTATCACATGTTAAAATACCATTAATATGGTGATGATCCCCACTTTATTTCTCCACCATGTACTTCTCTCCCAAAAGCCTATTTTCATATATCCATTTAAGTGGCATTAAAGTGGCATAGCAAATTCCATATGTCCAAAGCTGAGCCATTGGTATTGTCCCCAATTCTGTCTCTCACAGAGTTTATCCCACTTCAATTGATGGAAACTATATACTTCTAAGTGTCCAATCTAAAAACTTGCAGCCATGGTTTATTCTTGGTATTATCTCACATGTTACATCTAATTCATCAGCAAATCCTTTTGGATCTAGTTTCAAAATAGGATATGTGTAATAAGGAATTTAGACTTGCCCAAAGAGAGCACTGGCCCTTAGTCCAGGCTTCTGGGTGGTAGCCTTTTAAACCAAAGGGATGCCTTTGTTATTCATGGTAGGCCCCTCAGACCACATATTATAGTTTATGTTAAGGAGATTATTTAGGGTGAGACCAGCCACACAGTCTTAAGGTTGGGCCCAGGCAGAAAGACCAACCATTTAGGGTGGAGGCTTTGGACCATGTGATATGAGCCTAATACCCAGGAGGAGGGTTTGAGATTGAATTCAACCACAAACACATATATAATTAATTCATCATTCACATTTACATAATGAAACCCCAATAAAAACCCTGTACAAGGCACAGGTTGGCAATATTCAATATGTATTGTCCACACATATAGACTAAGAAGAAGAAATGCTGTTCATGATTTCATGAAAAGAGGACAACCAAAAGTCCTGGGTGTGGGCCCTTCCCAAACTCTATCTTACGTGCCTCTTCCTGAGGTTTGTTCTTATTTGTATCCTTTCGCTGTAATAAATTACATCCATGAGAACAATCCTATAATACATTGTTTTCCAATTAGTCCACACTGGCATAAATGTAACAAATAGTACCAAAGAGCCACACTTTTGTTATTAATAAAGTAATTTTGCTAGGTATTAAATAAAATTGCTACTTATTTTATAGGAGGTAAAAGATTTCAACAATATAAGATTGTAGCTCTCAAATACAGAGTCCAAGTTCATTGTCACCATGCAAAGAATGAACAAGGAAAGCTTTACCTATGGTTTGCTTTGATTAAAGAGAAACAAATATATTGACACAAGCTGTAAACTCCTTTTGCATAGAAGTAAGAAAATATTTCCTCTTTTTCCAGAGAAACTGAGAAAAGGAAAAGCTGGACCCAGTGGTCACAGGGATTCAAATACTATCAATATATCACTATAAAATAACAAAACAGTATTGAGAATACAAATCCTGAAATAAGTTATGTTTATATATTTTATGCTGAGTCTTTAGTACAGGTAACCTTTTAGTCACATTTCCTGAAGCTATTTATAAAATGTTGGCAGTCAAGACATTTTGGGGAAAAAAAATGAATGAAGGGGTACATCAAGCATCCTTGGTATTCTTTATTTTAATTTTTAATTTTAATTTTAATTTTTGGTGACTACAACCCTCAAATATTACCTTAGATATAACACTATAAGCTTCAGAAAAGACTGGCTTGGCAAAATAACTGCTTTCAGTTGTTCTGGACAAGAATGAAAAGATCTGGTGGTCATAAATCTGTGAATACAATTTATTGAATGCATTTTTCAAGTCATTGTGGTGAGACAAAGAGAATTGAAATGAGTCTATGTACAGGTCTGTTTTATTCCATTTTATGTGAAAAGGGCCTGCCCTGGAAGGGCTCCAAATTGACGGAAGAGCTCTAGAAGAGTGATAAATTTTAATACATCTGTGAGCTGGTAATGACGAATGGCCATATCTCAAAGTTTGAGATTTAAAGTGTCTCTCCACTTATAAGGAGATTTATCAGAGACAGTTAACAGAGGTATCCACAAGGAAAGCCACCAATACCAAAAAATGTTCCCTATTATAAGATGAGAGATAGTAGAAGAAGGATCTTTTCCAAGCACTGTGACTTATGGAAAACACCGGATTACATAAAATATAATTATGTTAGTTTAACCTTCCATTCCAAAGTAACAGAAATTAATTCAATTTGACCAAAGAGGTCATTTTAAAAAGTTTAACTTAAATATATTTAATTTAGTAAGGTTAATAAAATTATTTTCTTTTTGAAAACCACCACTGTATTTATATGAATGTTTTACATGAAGTTATAAATATCTTGTAGTTAATCCAATCATCTTAAAAATAAAGCATTAGTAAACATAAGATAACTTTAAATGCAAGCTTTATTTAATTTAAAACTCTTTATTTCCATTGATAATTATCATATATTGAACTGAATATGAGACTTTCTTACAACCTTTTGTTATTATCAGAAGCAATTGCTAAGTATTTTGCATTTCACTCATTTTGGTTGTGTTAGTTCTTTCATTTGAAAATGTCCTTAGAATGATAAGATAGCTCTTCTATTGCTGAAGATAGAAATTGAATTTTAAATTTTCTCTACATGTTTGTAATTAGGAAGCTCTTTTACATGAGAACAAAAAAGAGTGAAGTAAATTGAGATTTTGGAAATAATCTGGGGCAGCAGTTCTCAAAGAATAATAAAAACTTATTTGTCAAATTGTTTGCCTGTTTCTATTTGTCACTGAAAATAATGTATTAGTCACAATATAAGCACACTTAATTTATTTCATGCATAGAAAGTAAAGTAAAATAAAGTCATAATCATTCTTATGCTAGGAGAATCATAAATTTAAAGCTCTTAATCACCAAAGTAGAAAGGAAGACATTACATTTACTTATGCTAAGCATAAGAATGTGATATGAATGTTTGTAAGCTAGACATTGATATTGCAAGTATTACATGCTATAGAATTTTGACTGTCTGAAAAGAAAGAAGTGTCTACTCTAGTTAGTTCTCCTAAAAATTCAAATTGTTCATAGAATGATACATGTTTAATGTTAGAAAGTAAAAACACAATCTGTCACCTTATTTCATTCAAAAATGTCAAAAACAACAAGACTGAAAGAATTTTTTTTCATTTATGAATGAAATAAGCTGAATTAAAAATTAACATGATAAGGGAAAAATAATGTTAATTATTTAGTTTGTATGTAAGGCATTTACAGGTAGTCAAATAATTGACAAGTGTGGGCAAAGTCTAATGCAAACATTCAATATTTTTCTGAAGTTATGGAAAAAAGGAACAAGATAGAAAATTGTACTCCACATATAACCCAAAAATTCAAATAAAACATTAAATAAAGCCTAAAGATTTTAGGTAAGCAATTATTTTTCCCATTCAGTCATACCAAATCTTCAAAATTAAAATTTATCTTTTTATTATTGTGGCATTTTGATAATATTTTTGGATTCCAAAAAGAGATATTGATTATATTGCAAACTGGTCAGTTCCTCTGGGCATGGTACCCTTTGACTGATTTAAAATTTAAAGGATTTACGTTTAGTTAATTAATCAAGATTCAGGTTTTGATTTGACCATGTGATTAGGGCTTGCAGGGTTGAGTCCCTATCCCCTTGGTGGGCTTATAAAACAAACTCTCACACAGAAGTAAATACACAGAGAAGCAGAGAAGATACCCAGAGGAAGAGAGACAGGTCCATAAACATGGCAGAGGTGCAGGGAAGTGAGATGAGCCTTTCACCTGATAGTTTAAGGCTGTCCTTGTGAAGAGGAGAGAGCAGCTGAGCCCCAAGAGAAAGGAGCCCCAGGAAGAAGAGACAAGCCCTATGCCAGTCTACAGCTGAGATCAGAAGCTGGACCCATGGTGCCTTAATAGGGAAGAGGAAGGCTGAACCCTTGCAGATGTTGCCTGCCATCTTGCTTCAACATGGCAACAGAGTTTGGTAAAGAAGTAAGCTTGAGTTGGACTCTTAAGGGCCTTGTATTGTAAGGTTTTACTCCAAATAAACGCCCTTTATAAAAGCCAACAAATTTCTGGTACCTTGCATCAGCAACCCTTTGGCTGACATATACAAAATTTGTAATGAGAAGTGGGGTTGTGTTTTTACAACTGCCAAAATGCTGTAAGGATTTTATAAATGGGTAAGTTATATTTTTTGGAGAAATTGTGAGAAGTTTTGAAGTCATAGAGAATTTAGCGAGATTGACTCCTGATGTTGTATGGAAGGCAGAATTTGAAAACTATGAGCTTGGACATGTAGCCAAGGAGATTTTCAAACTAAATGTGGAAAATGCATCCTGGTTTCTGTTTGCAGCTTATAACAAAATGTTAGAGGAAAGAGATAAGCTAATGACTGAATTGTTGGGCACAATGAAACAAGAACCTAATTCTGGAAATTCCAAACCTCTGGAAATCAAGCCCCCAGACAATAGTGCCCCATTTGAGGAATTAACTAAACTTGGAACTTATAAGTCAGAATTGAAAATGCAGTTATCTAGGAAAGTCTTGTGGAAAGACTTACTGTCTGATGGTTTGAACCCCTGCTTCCTGCATGTTAAGCCAACAAGTTTTTGAGAAAACTGTATGAACTAAATCACTGTCTGCCTGGACTAAAAGTGACAGTGGGGGAAGAGATGGAAGGGAAATTGGCTTTAAGAGGAAAACCAT
The DNA here is from genome assembly GCA_004027955.1 of Chaetophractus vellerosus. Lineage (NCBI taxonomy): Eukaryota > Metazoa > Chordata > Mammalia > Cingulata > Chlamyphoridae > Chaetophractus > Chaetophractus vellerosus. The sequence goes on along the minus strand of PVKH010013503.1, from coordinate 1,786 downwards.
GGAAGCTGAGGTCTGAAATTAAAACATCTCTTTGGGCCAAGAGAAGGACCCCACCCACGTGTACAGAGAGGGTGAGTTTGCTCACGCTTTTGAAGAGGGTGAAGTTTCCAGCTCACTGTTCAGGGAGAATTTTGCTATCCCAGGCTATAGAGAGGGTGGAGCACTTTCCCCAAGTGTAGGGGGAGAGTGAAGTCAACACCCCATAGGTCTGAGAGCAGTGTGCTTGTCCTGCATAGATTAAAAAAGCCAGGTTGCCAACTCATTTCTGTGAGAGATTTGTGCCTGTATGCCAAGATTAGAGAGAATGTTTCCTTCTCCTCACTGTACTAAGGTGGTTGAAACTCTACCCCAGAAATCAGGGAAAGTGTGGCCATCACCCATTGTTCTTAGAGGGTGAGTTCTGGAGCTCAGTCACTACGCAGATGTTTATAAGGGTAGAACCAAGAAACTGACCATTGAGTAAGCCTGTGGAAAGGGTAGGCCCCATGAGGTACCAGGGAGAAGAAACCATCATCTTGAGAATGACTCTTGACTTTGAAATCTAATGAAGTATATCCTGCAGGCTTTTGGAACTGTATGGGACACATGACTCGTGTTTCCCTCTGAATTTCTCCTTATGCTAATGCAAATGATTATCCTTTGTTGGTATATTGGAAGCAGAAAAATGGTTTTGTTAGTTTCACAGGTCTACAGCCAGAGGGGACTTTGCTCCAAGACAAATTGTATTTCTATAAACTGATTGTGGATGTGATTTTTTTACTTAGAATTGCTACTGAAATAAGATTTTTTTTTAAATATTATAATGTCTTTTTGGAATTCAGAGGGTGGGGTGTGGCATTTGGATATTATTTTTAAGAATTCCAAAAAGAGATTTTGATTATATTGTAAACTGTTCTGTTCCTCTGGGCATGATACCCTTTGATTGAGTTAAATTCAAAGGCTTTACATTTACTTGAATAAATCAAGGTTAGGTCTTTGATTTGACCACATCATTAGGGTGTGCAGGGTTGAGTCCCTGCCCCCTTGGTGGGCTCATAAAACAGACTGTCACACAGAAGTAGATACACAGAGAAGATACACAGAAGAAGAGAGACAGATCCATAGACATAGAAGCCCTGGGAAGAGAGATGGAGTCATTTGCCTGATAGTTTACAGCTGACCTTGCGAAGAGACCAGAGTAGCTGAGCCCAGAGCGGAATGAGCCTTGGGAAGAGAGACAAGTCTTATGCCATCCTATATCTGAGATAGGAAGAAGGAGGACCCACTGAGACTTAAGAGAGAAGAGGAATGCTGAACCCTCGCAAATGTTGCCTGCCAGCTTGCTTCAACACATGGCAACAGAGTTTGTTAAGGAAATAACCATAAGTTGGACTCTTTAGGGCCAACAGATTTCTCCCTAAATTTCAGATTAAGTTTCTAATGATCTATGAAATCTACAGTTAGCACCAGGGAGAGAATAAAATTCATGAATTATCCTAAATTGGAACAATCATTCATCAAAATCACAAATATTTTACATATTAGACAGGTAGAATAAACACTTATTAAGAATATATGCTGGGCTGGCTGTATAGCCCAGTTGGTAGGGCAGTGGTTTACCACATGGGAGGCCCTGGGTTTGGTCACCGGGCCTCCTCAAATGGGCGGTGTTGGGGACCTCGCCACAGTTTCCTGCCTTGGCTTCCTGCCTCCTTTGTCTGCAGCCATGCAAGCAAACAATAGCAAACAATACGGCCGTTGGTACTGGAACAACAACTACGTAACCACAGAACTATTTCCCCCCTTT
>PVKH010013502.1:0-16647 GCA_004027955.1 Chaetophractus vellerosus | reverse complement strand
GACCTGCCCTGCCCGTGGCGGCTTTTGCCTGTCCGTGGCAGCTTTTTGCCCTGCCCACGGCGGCTCCGGCCCGCCCATGGCGGCTTGCCATTCTCAAGACGGTCTGCCCGCTAGGAGAGGTCCCCGGGAACCGAACCCAGGGCCTCCCATGTGGTTTCCCAGCGAGCTCTTTATCCACTGAGCTATCTAGCCGGGCCCATCTGTTGGCTTTTATAAAGGGTATTTATTTGGGGTAGAAGTCCAAAGTTACCAGGCCATAAAGCATAAGTTACTTCCCTCACCAAAGTCTGTTGCCATGTGTTGGAGCAAGATGGCTGCTGCCATCTGCAAGGGTTCAGGCTTCCTGAGTTCCTCTCTTCCTGGGGGTCCTTTCTTTCCAGGCTCAGCTCCTCTGCTCTCTTCACAAGGCCAGATATAGACTATCAGGCAAACAGTCCGTCTCTCTTCCCGGGGCCTCTGCCATTTAAGCCTTCTCTCCCTCCTCACGTATCTGCTTCTCTATGTATTTACTTCCCAGGCTCCAAGATCAAAACTCTAAACTCCCTTCTCTGTGGTGCAGTTTCTATGTGAGTCCCTGCCCATCAAGAGGGCACATCCTACTGATGTGGCCCAATCAAAGCCTGAATCATCATTTAATCAAGTAAAAGTGAAACCTCTGAATCCAATATAATCTAATATGCCTAGGGGAACAAACCAGTTTACAAACATAATCCAATATCTATTTTTGGAATTCATAAACAATATCAACGTGCTACAGCTCCTTAATCTGCATTATTCAGTATTATATTCACTTTACTTCTCGTAATTTCCCTTTTTGCCTTCCCACCATCCCTTCTTTCTTTAGTCCACTTTTCTTTTCTTTTTTCTTCCTCTATCTTTTCATAAATTTGTGTGAGTCAAGGCCACACTTTGGATAGTCCCTGGCCCATGTTATATGCTTATGAAACATTGACTACATAAACAAATGAACTTAAATGTCCATATATTTTGTGAAGACATAAATATAATTATGTTCTATTAAACTGTAAACTATCAGTAGCATTATTTTTAGATACTTAGGTCAACAACACCAATAAGAAATTCAACTAAATCAAGCAAAGAATTGTTTATGCCAATTATGTGTATATCATTTTAGTTATGAGACACTCCTAATTAAAGTAATTTTGTTATACTTTATGAGCAGTATAGATGAAGTAAAGATTTGATCATCCAATGGTAAGTAGCTAATAAAGTAATGCTATTCTCATTATAAAAATGCCTACAAGCCTGTGAATAGGTGCAAAGTTTAAACAACGTGAAAAAAGTAGGAACACTTAAAAGAATGTAGCTTATTTTAGTATGGTTCTTACTTTGGACATCTATATATTTAAAGCTATTCTAAGAAGGGATCCATAGGTTTCAAAAGATTGCCAAAAAGGTCTATGGCACAAAGCAAGTTAAAACCACTGACCTGGAGTGATGGTAGTGGTGGGCACCCCGAATGATTTGTAGCTGTGCCTCTGGGTAACACATTAGGTCAAAGTCAAACACTGTAAAATGTTTAGATAATTTTAAGTGAAAGATGTAAAGCAAATGTATAATGTGCTATTATTGTCAGTTTGAAGGGTATGGTTTTGGAAATTACAGCATTTTTCCCAAGTAGTCTTGGCTGAGATAGAGGTCCTCTCTGTCCTCTTTTGTCAAGTTAGACTTGATAGATATTTCCAACTGTTCATTAAATAATATCTAAATCATAAAGCAATAACCATCATATGACTCTCACATAACTATCTGTTTCCAAAAGAATTATAGCACTGATGGCTTTTAATGGCCATTTACAATGCCAGAATACTGTTAGGTGATCTCTAGTGGAATCAGTCCAAATTGGTTACCCAGTGGAATTGATCTTTAGTTAAAGGTCAAATTCAATTTTACCTGCAAAATTGAGGATACATGCATATGAAAGTTGCCTCTTATTAATTATCTTTAGTATAAAATTCACTCTGTATTCATTTTATATATCTTTAGGGTAAAGAAATGGAATACTGCCTTTATTATCACACCCCCAAATTTCAAAAGAATTGAGAGATTGACATGGGGACTGTTATATGGGGATTCAAATCATCACGGTTCATTTTATATAAAGCTCTTTAGAGAAAGTATCTATTGATCTTTAGCAAACAAGACTTGGTATAATTTCACTAAAGATTTAACCTTACTCATTTATTCAAACACAATTGCTGAACACACATAGACACATTCACTGAGCCCTTGATTCTTTAAAATTTACATTACAGAGAATTAGAGAATATATTTTCCTGCAAATAAGGTGGCCTCCCAAATAAGAGAATAGGGAGGGCTGGCTAAGCTGAGCATGATGTGCTGCTTCTTTCAAACTCATCTGTCAAATAATTCATTCCTGTGAGGGGATGGAAACCAGAACTTCTTCCACCTGAAAAAGAAAGTGAGTATAACTCTAATAGGCAGTTCAATCTCAAAATGTCCAATACTGAGATCCTGATCTTCCCACCAACTTTTCCCCACCCTATGTCTTTCCCAGGCTTTCTATATCTGCAAATAGCAATTTCATCTTTGACTCCTCCCTTTTTCTTACATTCCACCTCATAGTAGATCTAACTGCTTCCAATATTGCCACCTAGACCTTATTCTCAATACTTAAACATGATGATTCGGTAAAAGCAAAAGTCAGATCTCTCCACCTCTGCACAAAGCCCTGCAGAGGCTCCTTATTGTACTCAGAGCGCAAGACCAAGCCCTTACTATGGCTTACAAGGCCCTAAAAGGTCTATATCATATTAGCTCTTTGATGCTCTTTCCTAATACCAGGTCATTACTGATTCTGTTCCAAACACACTGACCTTCTTGCTGTTACTTAAGCCCATGTTTTAGTTTCTTTGGCTGCCTTAGCAAAAACGATGCAATGGGTTGGCTTAAACAATGTGAATTTATCAGATCATAGTTTTCAAATAAAGGTGTAATAAAGATGATGTTTCCTTCTTGAAGACTGGCATTTTGGGACTGGCTACTGGTGATCCTGGTCCTTGGTTTCTTTGTCGCCTGGCAATGCACATGGAGGTCTCTCCTGGCCTCTCCCTTATCTTCTGGGTTCCATTGACCTTCAGCTTCTTGTTTCCCATGGCTTTCTATCTATCTATGTTTCATTCTGCTTATAAAGGAATTCAGTAATAGGATTAAGACCCATCCTGGATCACACCTTAAGTGACGTAATTTCATCAAAAAGTTCTACTTACAATGGGTTCACACCCACAGGAATGCGTTACATTTCAGAACTTGTTTTCCTGGGGTAGATACAACACAAAACCACCACACCTCCCATGAATGAGACTAGTCTAGGTCTTTTCCCTAGCTAGTTTTCTAGAGAACTCTTCACCCAAATATCTGCTTGGTTTATTCCCTTTTTGCTCAAATTTTACCTACACAAGGGGGCCCATCCTGACCATTTATTACCTTAACTTACGCTGCTGTTCCTGTGACCTCTTGGACAGGGGTTCTTAACAAGGGGTCCATGAGCTTGAATTGAAATAAAAAAAAAACACATTAGTGGTGGTGTGGATGTGATATATTTATTAAATAATGTACAGTATAGTGTGGACTTAGTAAGGGGTCCATGGTTTCACCTGACTGACAAAGGGGTCCATGGTACAAAAAAGGTTAAGAACCCCTGCTATAGGGCATTGTTCCCTTGCTCCAAGTTCTCTCTTTGCGGCTGACGTCAGTCTGATTCTCATTACTTTTTATATAGTCAGTGTTCTTCACTTTTTGGTTCTATAATTTTTTCTTTCTAGCACTTCATGACATTTTGCAGTTTAAAATTTTTGTTATCTCAAAGAAAATGTTTAATATCCTCAATTAGAGTTAGTTTGGTGTTAAGGCTGGGTGCGTGGGTGACTGGGTCTCTGGTTGGGGAGGTTATTCGTCACTTTTATCTGTCTTTAACTGCCTACTTCCTGTATAGGTCCATGCAGTTACCTTGGGATTCTCATCAGAGAGTCATAATTATAAGATTTTTTCCTTTTATAAGATGTTGGAGTCAGATGCTCTAGAATTGGGGAACTGATTTAGATGCTGTCCTTTAAATAATTACTCAGCTGAATTTTGGCCTATGTCTACCTTCTTCTTCCAAATTCTGGTGCCTCTAATTTGGCATTATCCTAGCATTCTTCCAAAGAACATTATTGTTTTGTAAGTCCTTTCTTCTAGCTGATGATGTTACAGAAGTAGAATATTTGCTGCAGTTCACTATTAATCGCTAGACATTCCTTACCACTTTGGTATGCAAATAGCATCTCTCCTAATTTTCCAAGGTTCTTATGAATTTATTCTTATATTTTGCCAATTGTTCTGATTGGATTTGAAGAAAATATGCTTAACATGTGTGTTTGAGCAACCTTCTTAAATCAAAGAACAGAAGCTGATTTCTGAGAGAAATTAATGACATTAAGTTTATGATATCTGCAGTGGTTTTAGGTGGAAATAGTAAAAATAAATTGGTACATGGGCCTGCAACTGGAAAGGAAAGCTGGGCTAAAGATAAAGATCAGCCGTGTCAGTCAGAGTTCTCCAGAGAAATAGAACCAAGAGGATATATTTGTATGTGTGTGTGTTTGTGTGTGTGCAGGCTTTAAATAAATAAATAAATATGTAAGTATGTATATACATATATGGGGATTTTAATGCAATTGTCTCACACAGTTGTGGGAACTGGTGAGTCCAGGATCCATAGGGCTAACTGGCAGGCTGGACGTTCTTTGAGGTGTTGATGTTATAGTCTTGAGGCAGAATTTCTTCTCGGTAAACCTCAGTTCTTTGCTTTTAATGCCTGCAACTGATTGGATAGGGCCCACCCACATTATAGAGGGTAATCTCCTTTACTTAAAGTCAAGTGATTATAGACACTAATCTCATCATCTAAATACTTCCACAACAACATCTAGACCAGTCTCTGGCCAAAGAGTGGACACCGTAACCTAGCCAAGATGATGCATAAAATTAACCATTGCATCAGCTAATAGTGTAACATGGGAATCATGAAAGAAAATGAAACAATTCAGAGATGGCAGAGGGAAGAGGGCCAAGGATGGACTTCAGAAGTTAGTAACATTAACTTTAATAAGCTTTCAGTAGAGCTTTTAAAATGGCTGAGATGAACCAACTATGTTCTATTTTAATTATTGCAATTGTAGTAACACATCATCTGTAAGTTTTCTAGGTTTCATGGCCTATAATGTTTCCCTTCCTACCTACAGTATTTCTAGAGAGATTCAGAAAGTGGACTTATTCTCTTTGATGTTCTGCTTTGATCATAATACAACTTTCAATAGAATCAAGTAGATTATTAAGTAATTATGATAAAACTACAGCAAAAGATACATGGTCTCCATAACTTAAAAACAATATGTTTTTGTTTCTTAATATTTATCTTAAGGTCACAAAAGACAACATGTAATGAATAGGTGATACATAATAGATAATGTGTTAAGACTTATACTCTCAGGAAGCTTTAAAATACAAACCATGAGGCATGTGGAGCCCTAACAATCAGCTTTACAACATTATGATGATGGAAAACCTTCCTGAATCTATTACCTGTCCTGTAAACTGGGTATGAAATACCTAATATAAACCAATATATACGAAAATTATTGCATATACTCCAATTTTAATATTATTATCATTAGTATCATATTAATCATATTTAAGGCAGCATGCACATACAGTTTGAAAATTCTACATTGCAAGTAAAACCGGTGACATGCAGATTATGGAGGAAATATATGTGTGTATGTGTGTGTGTATAATTACTTTTATGCTGTTTTACTTTTCAGTCCTTTTTCTGCTAATCTCTGCTAATCTTTACTTAAAAACAGTACAAATACCAATTACTCAAACATGATTTAAAAGAGGTGAGAGATTTTCTTATGTTTATGATTTCCATACAACATATCTACCTAACCTAAGCTCATTAGACTGAATGCAGTCACTTTTTATTTTCTGCCCAATTATTTATGTGTTTGTAGAGAAAACTGACAGAAATATCAACAACTTTTAAAATGTACAATTACTAATTTCTAAATAAAATTGATTAAGCTGCACAAAAGAATGTTTGGGGTCTTCCATTGGCAGTGTAGTCCATCACCACTGCCAAGTCTCTCATATTCCACGGATTTTTTAAAGTCAGTTCCTGACCTACATCCATCTTCTCCCAACTATACAAAATCATTATGCAAAGAAAGATCTTTGGAAACTTAGCCAATGATGGGCTTTGTTTATGGTACAGATGTTTCAGAAAGTAAAGAAAACAGACAAGGTTCCCACTCTTTTGGAGCTTCCATTCTAGCAGGAGTTTGCACACCATAAACAAGCAAGCAAATGAAAAACCCAAGCTAAGATAGTGATAAATGCCATTAAGAAATGAACACTGTGAGTTGTACAGGAGAGGGGCAGTGTGAAGTTACGCCATTCTGAGATGATTTGATGATACTCAGTGAATGTCCAGTTTATGTTTTATTTGTGTTTGTTTGTTGTTTTTCTATTTTTCTTTTAAATTAACCCAGGACCGGAGCAAACTGGTTAGCTTCAAGGGAGGGTCGTGAGGAGACATGGCAGAAAAAGTCTTCACTGGATTCAAAATAGAAGCATTCACCAGCATTGAATATGGCAATGATGCAAAAGTATATCTGTTGTAAGCATTTCGTGAGAAAACACTTGATCAAAAATGATTCAGTACTAGGTATATGTGACAACACCATAAGGATTAAAAGAAATGTTAAGTCTGGAATATAGCCAAGGATGATGAACAAATTTTAAGCCTGATTTTAATAATGGAGAAGATGGAGAAAACAGTTAAAGATTGTTAGCTAAGATCAATCATGTATTGTCAATAAAAATTACAGTAGTAAAAAATGTATTTCATTTTTCTATAACCTATTTATTTATTCTTAATATTACATGATATAACAGATAAATGCTATGATTTTAAATTCCTATAATAGAGTTCCTATATTATGTAATTTCTCATTAGAAAATTCCATTGGATTTAAACTTTCTGAATTAACTATTAACTTAGTCACTCCTCCCACCATCATCATTATTTAAATTGAGAAACAGGTATTAAAGTAAAAACAAATAAGAGTTAGGGAATGTGGGGCATGCTGGGATAGAGTCAAATAATCAACTTCAGCAATCAAGAGCCAATATTAGTAAGCATTAACATCCAAGAGTCCACATAAAAGAAGACAAGGGTTCCAACAGAAAATGTTAATAAAAACTAAGCTTACTCACTTGGAAATTTCCCTTGAATATGCCAAGTCATTCTTCTTCTGGAAAGAGTCACCAATTTTTTACTTTAGTCATCCATCTTTTACACCTTGATAACCATTAAGTGAGTTGTAAAATGAGCCCAGAGATTTCAGTGGTATCCTAAAAGACATTGGCTTTACTTTTGCTATTAAAATTGTACTACTACATGCTAAGCAGAGCAGGCTACTCTTCACTGTACAGGATGCATGAAATAGCAGCCTTCTTGGAAGTAACAGACGTTTCCGTCATGCCAACAAGATTTTCTTCCAACTGCAGCACATCTTAATAGTTGAGATCTTATGCACACCCCATTGAGGATCAAGCTCCTAAATAAAATCTCTCAGATTTGCTCTTTTGCTCATCTTATTGGCATTACTGTAAAACATGGTTCATTCTCATTCCAAAGAAGCAGCACAATTCTTTTCCTCATCTTTTTGTATTGATCTGGTGGTTTTAAAATGCAGGTAAATCTTGATACCCATGCTGTTGTCTCACTGGCATGGAAGACTATTGACATTGCAGGAAGCAAGTATCCACGTGCCTCTTGGGGGGGTGACAGGGGGGTAAGTGGCCCAATCCTTTACAAAGTGGTGATTATTTTCAGACAACCTGTAAAATATGCCTCCTCAAAATGAAATTGGCTTCTCCCTTCAAACTTGCAGACAAGATTTGCTAACACTCCCTGACCATTTACTCAGATTTGTGGTAATATGACTTGGAAGTATGATAGAGCCATGAAATTTGCAAATGAAGATAGACAGTCACACACTTAAAAATGGGATATTTACAAAATCTCTTTGTGATATGATATAGAAATGTAGGAACTTTTTTTCCTTGGGTCTATTATTTACTCTGATGACCTCCATTAGCTTCCTCTAATGGTACCCAAGATTGTACTGGTGAACAAGTGGAAATCTAGAACCCCCAACCCCATAAGAAACAGAATAAATTTTCTTTCATTTGTTCTGTTTGTTTACACTTTTGCTAAAATTTTACATCTAAAATGAAGTTTAAAAAAAAGAAGCTATTGTGCTAGTTTCCCTGTTCAGCCATATAAAGTTCTAAATATTATCAAAAATCACTAGCAAAATACCTAAAATTGATCCTGTTTTAATATCTTTCTCATTACATAACTAATATCATAAGAAAATAGGACAATTTCTCAGAAGCTAAAACCCAAGAGAAAAGCTAATCCAGAAAGGTAAATATATAAGGAAGCTAAGGGCTGCCCTGGGGTATTAGCCAAACACAATGATCTAGAGCTTTGACTTTTAACTATCACACAAGTGAAAGAAGAAGACATGGATGTACTGAAAATGGGAAAGGAAATAGAAACCTCGGCAGAGAGCCAGGATCCCTAAAAGCTTACAACAGATTTTTCCATGAAATTAGGTAAGTGTTATAAAATTAATATCTATGACCAAGGGACAACAGTAGAAAACATTTCTGAAGAAGAATCAGATGTAGGGACTTAAACCTATTAAGACGTTTTATAAGAATAGAATAATTAAGTCAACATTATTGGCAGAGAGTGGGACAGAGACAGCAAAACAGTATAAAGAATTTTTAAAAACCAATATTTTATGTAAATTTAATGTATGATTGAAGTGGAATTTAGAGCAGTGATAAAGGGGATAGTTTTCAATAAATACTGCTGGGGCATTTGCTTATTTATATAGAAAAATATAAAATTGTAAGTCTACTTCAAATACTACCTTTAGTTTGAAAAGATTATTTTGAAATTCAAACCTTTAAATATTTAGAAGAAAATACAGAAGAATACTTTTATGAAACTGTCATTTGGAAGGATTTTAAAATAATAATCCACAAAGGAAAATAAAAATATTAATAAATTCAAATATGCTAACCAAATAGCAAAAATTCTGTTCATCAAAAGGTCCTTTGAGAAGAATGAAAGGGTAAACTACAAATTGGGAGAAATTTTCTGTAAAACATAGAATCAATAGAGGATAGAATCTAGAATATGTAATCAAACCCTGCAAATCAATAATTAAAAGATGAAACACTCAACAGTAAAATGGATGAAATGTATGATTAGACACAAAAAACAATGAACTATATAGCTCAATAGATATTTAAAAAGATAAGTAATTAGAGAATTTAAAATAAAATCATAGGAAATTTTACAAATAGAATAAAAACTAAAAATGTTGACAATACCCCAGATAGACAAGGATATGAAGTCATGGGGAATCTCACATACTGCTGGTTGGATTGACACTACTACAACCCATTTTGAGGGGGAAAGGTTGATATTATTTAGTAATGTTTAAGATATGAATATCCTATAGCACCCCAGTTCCTCCATGAGGTATATATAGAGAAATTCATACATATATACACCAAAGGACATGTTCAAGAATGTTCACAAAGCCCATTTTTAATAGTTTAAAGCTGGACATATCCCAAAGATTATGAATAGCAAAATGTTTAAATAAATAAATTTGATTTGTTCATACAATGGAATACTATATAATTGTGAAAATAGGTTATATGGACTACACATATAATCTACTACAAAAAAAGTAAATTTCTGAAGAATAAGGCTGTATTTCAAAAATATTCAAAAACAAAGATGGTATGGATCTAAAATTTAAGTTAGTAGTTATCTCTGGGAGGTTAAGTTGGAGATGGAAAGAGCCACCTAAGGTGTTACACTGGCACCAGTAATGTGCTATTTATTAAGCCAGTAATAAATGAGGGCTTGTTATAATATTGTACACACACACATACAATATACACACATATACACACATATATACAGTATTCCATACATACATTATATACACATACATATGTACATATACACTAAAAAGAATACACATAAAAAGAATACACATATATAAAGTATAAAATATATGTTTAAAATATTGTTACTGTTGCTAAACATCTAGGTAAGCCTACTTCATTTAAGTCAGGCTAGAAATGAGATGGTTCAAATGATATACTTAAATCTCTTTGCTGGTTCTTCATTTTTCCCATTACTGACTCATTCTCAGACTCTCTGTGGTGGCAAGATAGCTACAGCAGCTTCAGCTTTATCATCTCTCAGATTCAAGTCCAGCAGGGAAGGGATAGCACCTTTTTATGATCTCACAAGCAAAATCTCTAGGATTAGTTCTCACCGGGTTGGCTGTCTCTATTTGAGTCATATGCCTATCCCTGGACAGCTCACCATAACCAGGGCAAGTGATGCCCTCTCATGTGTCATATCTGGAGTTACTAGGAAGTGGTCACGTCCTGAAGATTTGGGAAGTTCTGTTTCCCCAAATCCCATTTGTGATGCCCAAACCAGGAAATACATAAATGGGAATGAGGTAGGGGAAGGTACTCAATATAACTACAAAAGCCTATTTAGATTAAATAAACTGTAGTTCAAATAGAACATAATTACCATTAATTAATTAATTTATTGAAAGAGCATGCATTACAGTAGTTAAGAACTTGGGGTTTTTAGATCAGATGGAACTGGGTCAAGTCCCAGTTTTGCCCAAGCTATCTATGTAGCCTTGTTATTTTCTGCAACATAGAAATGATATTCCTACCTCACTAGAGTGTTGTGAGGATCAAATGAGATATGCAAATTGAGTTCCCCAGAACGTAGTAAATACGCCATAAATGTAAACTATCTTCCTCATCATTGTCATCATCATCATCAACTTCATTTTCATCAGCAGCAACAGCAGCGTCAACGGCTTCACTATTATCATTAGCTGAATATTCACAAGGCATCTGTTTCTTTGGAAAATACTTTCAGAGTTTCTATTTAGGGTATCAGAAAAATTCTTTCCCTATATCGCATGTCTTTTTAGAAATAATTTTACATTTCTCTATTATGGAACTTATCATAGTGTATTGTGTTTATGTGCCTGTCATCTTCTGTGGAAAATATTTAATTCATCACTGTATCCTCTAGTATAGTTCAGTGCACACAGTGGTAAGAATGGGGGGATATGGCATAAAAGGAACAATAACGATTCAGAGTCCACTATGTGTAAAACACAATGTGACACAATATTATATACAAATATATATATGTCTTCCTCATAATAACGCCATGCTATACTTTTAAATATAAATATTAATCTTATAACCTGGAAAACCTAAAACATCTTGTAATTTCCAGAGCCAGGATTTGAATTCAGGTCTGTTTGAATGGCAAAAACTTTCACTTTCCCACTACAGTAGCACTTCTAAAACTGGGGATTAAAGTCTCTGGGATTCTTAAAATAAATTCTTCTGGGTCCACATGATCTCTGTGAATGTTCTTTTGTTAGTTTCAATCCCAATATTAAAAATAAATATGAACATATTCTTGATGACTGCCTTTTAACTGGGCGCCAGTATACTATTTCAAAGTTCACATTTGAGTTGTTTTCAACAATATTAGCATCAAGGAAACAACTAAAGTGACGCCTTTAACTTTTATCACAATGTTTCACAAATTCGCATCTGCTGACCCCTGCGAATCACTGTAGTATACTTGATAAATGTTGGTAGAAAAAGCAAAACGATTAAGTTCTCCTTAGAGAATGAATCTCCCTGGTGGCAGAATTTGAGACTTTTCCTTCCCCCAGTCAACTTTCTGTGCATCAGGCAGGAGCAATAAAAAGTCCTCAGTTTCAATTCCTACATTCCATGACCCTGAGAAGCCAGGCAAGGCAGTAGTTGAGGTGGGAGTAGGGTAGGACTTGGGAGACTGCACGTCAGATAGGGAGTAACTAATCCTTGAAAGTAAATTCCCATGGAAGTCTGAGTTTAGGCACATTTAATCAACATAAGCTTTAGGGACACGTGCCAGTCTGTCCCAGTCTTACCACTCTATGAACAGTCCTCTGAAAGTCACAATACTTGAGCTGCCCTTCCACCACCTTTTGCTTCCAACCAAACCAGAATTTTTCTTCCTGGTACCATAGTCCGTGATGCAAACAAAGGAATTCTGAGGCTTTCCAAGGAGTAATCCTAGTACAATACAAAAGAAGCATTTGCAGCAGTAAGCATTTAAACCTATAGCTCTTCAGATTGTACTTCAGGTCTTCTCCCACTATTTGATTCTCTACTCCCCTAAAAGGAAAAACAGCTAACTTTGTTTGATGTAAAACTACACTTTTACTAGGGGGAGTGGATACTGCAGTAGCTCATGGTTCACACTGGGTCTCTTTATCTTTTCTTCCTTAGATGCTGTAGTATGGGTGATATTCTCCTGGTGGATAAAAGTTTCCTGGAACCTTTGTGCAAAAGCAAGATGAAAACTGTGAAGACCAAAGGATAAGTAAAACTATAAATTAAAGTATAAAACTATATAAAATAAATAAAATATATAAACTTCACTGAGACTAAGGGGAAGCTATTGGAACAGACGGAATGACAGTGATTGTTGGGGGAAACATCCCTCTACCATCCACTCTACTATCATCTCTGATTCATGCCCTTGAGCTATTTATATATGAAGACCAAAAAAAGTTGACAAAACATGTGTATTAGTCACCCAAAGGGGTGCCTTTGCAATATACCAATAATTGTTTGGTTTTTACAAAGGGTATTTATTTGGGGTAGAAGTCCACAGTTACCAGGCCATAAAGCATAAGTTTCTTCCCTCATCAAGGTCCATTGCCACGTGTTGGAGCAAGATGGCTGCCGATGTTTGCCAGGGTTCAGGCTTCTTGGGTTCCTCTCTTCCCGGGGCTGCATTTCTCTCCGGGCTTAGCGCCTCTGTTTCCTCCACAAGGTCAGCTGTAGACGATGAGGCTCTCTAGGCTTTGCATCTCTCCACAAGGCCAGCTGTCAACTATCAGCGGAACGGCTCACTTCTCTTCTCCCAGGGCCTTATCTCCAACATCAAAACTCCAACATCAAAACTGCTTCTCAAATCTGCTCCCTCTGTCCTTTGCCTTGCCTT
This sequence comes from Chaetophractus vellerosus, assembly GCA_004027955.1. Classification (NCBI taxonomy): domain Eukaryota; kingdom Metazoa; phylum Chordata; class Mammalia; order Cingulata; family Chlamyphoridae; genus Chaetophractus; species Chaetophractus vellerosus. Next base: position 3,407 of record PVKH010013502.1, on the reverse strand, counting down.
TTATATCTGATTCCCCCACCCACCAAGGGGTGGGGCTCCACACCCTACTGATGTGGCCCTATCAACGCCCTAATCATAACTTAATCATGCCCAGATTAGCAGATCAGTTTACAAGCATGATTCAATATCGATTTTTGGAATTCATAATTACATCAAAATGGCTACAACTTGGATTGAAAATGTTTTCTTTACCAAGAGAATAAAAGCAGCCATAAGAACTTAAATCAAAAGCCCTAACACCTGAACTAACTTATCAAACTCATATCCCACCAAACTGAATACCAGCATTATCATTGCTTTTAGAAAAATCTAGTAATTTTATGACTACATGAAGGCAAATCCAGATTTTAAACTATTCCCTAAGTTGACCAAAATGCATATGATTTGGTTTTAAGAATGATTAAGTTATTTATGAAAAATCAATGTGGCCATTGAAAAAGTCCTGCAGAATGTTGAGCTGGGAGCTTTATGAAATACTTGACACCTAAATTTTATAAAGCCACAGATTATTGTTATGAAAGAAAGGATATATTTTGGTAAATATTATCAGAAATGGAGATAAATCTAAGGATATTCAGTGAGTGCAGCTTCTCCAATATCCCCATTCCTGCATCTGAGAACTGCAATGGAGATGTATTGTATGGTATTTTGTTCCATACTAAGGGTTTACACTGTCCTTGAAACTAACTAATTTATAGGTCTGAAGACAGCACCTATTCCACCATCCCTGAAAATACTGTGGGAACACAAGGTGATTGGTTAGGGCCTCAATATTTGTAGCTACTGCAGATACCTGTCTGGATGGTGCCTCCCCATAACCAGATTTATATGTTAAATGCAGTCATTAAATAATTGCTTTGTGTAAAACCAGTTTAGCCCTTTGCCAAACCTACAAGGTCTTTGCAACTGGAAAAATGTTCCATTTTTGTGATTAATGGAGATCAACCTTGCTGACATATGGAGAAAAGATTGCTATAGCAGGCTTCTTGTCCTTGATTAGTAGCCACATAATAATAGAGGATTCCAAAACTATGACCCAAAACAACTGTATCAAGACACTATTTCAGACATGCTTGTGAGTATAAGATGCTTCACAGGTTGTCCATTGGCAAGCCCCCATAATCTGCTAGAACTTCATTCTTTACAGGCAGAATATCATCACCCTGAACCCAAGTGTATCTCACAGAAGACCTAGAATATTCAAGAACCTATATTCACCTATCATCTATGATGATCACTAGTGTCAAATATACTTTGAACCTAATGCAGTGAACCATGTTTTCTAAAATATTTTTGCGTAAGATTGTTCATTTTCACCAAATTACTTGCAATGGCCAACCACCTTTCCCTAACATCTAAGTTCCAGGAAAACTTTTTGTGATGTCACTGAAGCAGTTTTGCCAGCTAAAACCAAAAGCCATTATCCTTCTTGGGTCCAGAGAGAGACTAAATTTTACAATTCTTCTTTCAGTTAGGAGTGCTCACGTGATCAGGGGCTTATGTACTTGGAAGTAATATTTGCAACTCCTTAGTCTGGCCAATATAAATTTGCCATGCATGATCCTCCACATTCTTTTCCAGTCTTCTGTTCGAATAATATTGCCCAGGGCCAACTGGGAAGGCATATGTTGAAGACAACAGAGCTTCCCTCAGACTGGATCTCTGAATAATTTTTAGAGGTGAAGGTCCACACTCCCCACTCCAATTGCAATTAATCTAAACTGACCTTGGATTGTTCACACCAGTGAGAAATATACTTCGTTTCTGCTTAAACTGTTACACTTTTGTGGGTCTACTTGATATAGAAAATATAACTAATATAAACTTTGAGCACCATCATGCTACATTGATCACAATTTATAAAATAATGACCAGGCATCACCACTTGCAGATGCATTGCAATCTTGTAGCAATGACCCACCTACAAACATGCCCAATCAGTTATCTACAAGGGCTACTTTGTAGAGACAGCACACAGCTTGCCTAGCCAGAGTCTACTTCAGCTACACAGAATCAAAACCATAAATATATGAAGCCCCATTTAAAAGGAAGAAAGGAAGGAAGGAAAGGAGGGAGGGAGGGAAAGAATCAGGGGAGAAGACAGGGAAGGAGGGAGGAAAGGAGGGAAAAGAGGAGGAAGAGACGGGAGGAAGGGAGAGAGTAAAGGAAAGAAACCTTTCATTTTTTGTTCAAGCTTTAATTGTGCCTTTCTGCATTTCCCTGAAGGGCATCAAATTGGATGTGTGTGTGTGTGTATGTGTGTGTACACACACACATCTATGGTTTCAACATTGAAGAAGGAAATTTTGAGCACGGACAGTGTTGGGTTCCAATTTCAGCTCTGCTAGCTGAATATCCCTAGGCCTCAATGTTCTGATCTGAAAAATGGGCATCATCTTATCTCCTTTATGAGATGGTTACTTAATAGGAGCTGTTTTTTAGCTTTATGTCCTCCAAATATTTTACTAAACTACAAAGCCCTGAAGGAATAGACTTGAGAAGTAAAGTTTATGCTTAGCACAAAGTAGTTATTTAAGAAATATCTGTTGAGTGATTAATATCTAGCTGGAGTCCAAGCTGACCCTACAAATGTAAGACATCCTGGGCATAGGAACATCTTCCCAGCTAGAAAAAATGACCAGTTGTAAAATTCTAGTTGCATGTGGAATTGAGGATTGTCCTAGAAGAAAATAGAAACTGAGAGCCTAACATGGGAACATGCACAGGATCATGGGTGGCCTTTGTATAGAATCTTGGAGCATCATTTTACATGAATATTAGAAGGGTGGGGTAATTAGTTCAGACCCTGCCAAATGAAGTCTTACATGTTCCTCTAAGGGATATCTTGATGGAAAATTAAGTACTGAAGTCAGACATCACATACTGTGTACTTAGGAAAAAGATTCAGAAATATGGTGCTTGGCCAGAACTTTTAATAGTTTTGAATTAGTCACCAAGGTTCAGAAGTCAAGACAGTTCACAGAAAGTCTGGTTTTGGAGTTTACTGTAAACATTAGATCTTCTTATATTTGGTCCACATCCTAGCATGACTACAATTGGCTACAGACGAAGGTGCAGTCGTTCCCTTTAAATAGAGAACGTGCTTTCTTTAGGTGCTAGAGTGCCCTCTCAGCCTAATTTGCTAATTTATACCTTCTCTTCGGCCATGTAAGTCTGCGAAACTCTTGGCCCATAGAAAGAGGAAGTCAGGCAGACAAGTTTTGCTCAGTTATGAGGCTGCTGTTCACTAAAGGAAAATGATGGGTGATGCATAGGTTTTCCTTTTACTTGAATGTGTCTCTTGGTTCATCTTATCATGCGCCCATGAGAGACTCAAGGAGAAGAAGGCATTTTAACTAAAATCTCATTGGGTTGATATCAATTCTGAATGTTCCTAGGGGCACAAG
>PVKH010013501.1:0-16442 GCA_004027955.1 Chaetophractus vellerosus | reverse complement strand
GGGAGGGGAGGGGAGGGGAGGGAAAAGATAAATACCCACTCTAAGGACCATCCTCCAAATGCATTGTTTAACTGGCCATGTGCCTTTCTTGCTTTTATTAATCCTGCTAGTTACTGGGCTGAAAACCTAAAGATTGATTTTGGCTCCTCCCTCTTCTGGGGCCTGCATTGAAGCAATAACCTTAAACCTCTCCTACCCCAGAGTAAGCTCCTGCTTTCCTTGGAAAGTGTGGCGGTTTCGAGCCAGCAGGAAAGACCACTTTGCTGACCCAACATTACACTAAATTACACTAAATTCCCAACATTTTTACTACTTTGAGAGTAAAGTCCACTGAGGAAATACACTGTCCTGGATTGTCTTTTGTGGACCACTGAAAAAACATGTTCTTAAGCTAACCCATTCCTGTGCCTGCAAACACAGGGTAGATGGGGCCTTTAGATTCAGATAAGGGACTTGATTAGATCACTTGCTTAGATCGCTTTTGATTGGACTACCTTAGTGAGGCATGACTTAGATGGAGTCTCTGTTCTCTCGCTGGGTCTTATATAAACTGAGAACATACAGAGAGAAAGAAGACAGAGAAAAGAGTCGTTTTGATCCTGCCATGTGAGAAGGTCTCGAGGATTGCTAGCTGCTGAAGCTGAGCCACGAACCTCCCAAGAGGCTGAGGGAGGAGGCCCTGAAAGAGACAACCTATATGCCTGATCGCCCACAGCTGAGCTCCAGGACCTCGGCAGAGCTCGCCATCTTACCTTGCCACATGGCAGGATGCCAGTCGGCAGTAGCTGACTTTGGTGAGAAAGCAGTTCTAATGATGCCTTGATTTGGACATTTTCACAACCTTGGAACTATATGATTTTCCTCTAATAAATTTCCCGTGATAAAAACCAACTTGTTTCTGGCATTTTTTGCATCGGCAGCCTTTGGCAAACTAAGACATATACCTATGCATTCGTAGAGGAAACTCACACCACCTCTCATTATCGACCAAATAGGAACCCCCAGCAATCATGGGCTGTTTGAGGAAAGCCAGCAGTATGAAGGAGAAGATCCAAGATAAGCAAAGAAAACAAATGACTCCAGCAGAAAAGTAGGCAATTCAGGGAACTGAAGGAAACATCTTTTTAAAATCTGATTGGGGGGCCGATGTGGCTCACATGGTTGGGTGTCCATCTCCCATATGGAGGGACCTGGGTTCGATCCCTGGGACCTCCCGGTAAAATTTTAAAAATATATAGAAGGTGCGTGGGCTGCCAGGTCCTGCACATGGACGCACCTCCAGGCCCCACGCGTGGGTGCACTGTCAGACCCCGTGAGCAGGCATGCCAGGCCCCGCGAGCCACACAGCAAGGTGATGACATAACAGGAGAGTGACACAAAGGGAAAGTCAAGGTGAGACATGCCGAAAACCAGGAACGAAGGTGGCGCAGGCAGCAGGATGCCTCTCTCCCACATCGGAGGTTCCTGGGATTGAATCCTGGTGAAGACAGGAGGAGAAGGATGAAAAGAGAGGGTAGGAAACAGACACAGAAAATTGCCCAGTGAATGGGCACAAAAACAGCAAAAATGGGCGGGGGAGGGAGGAGGAAGGAGGGAGGGAGTTAAAAATGGATAAAAGTAAAATAAATAAATAAATCTTTTAAAAAACCTGATTAATAGCTTAAGAAAGAGTCAAAAGACCACTGCATCGATAAGAACAAGCTATTTAAAAGCTGAGCAATCAGAGAACAAGATGAGAAAACTGAGACAGGTGTAAAAGCTCATTCACGATCACAGCTAGCAGTTTAAACCCAACTTTGCCCAGCTCCAGAGCTCAACCTATGAGCTCTTGGTTTAATTGGCTACAACAGTCGCTTGCTTCTCCCCACCCGCATCTAGTGTTAGCAGCATTTGTTCCCAAGCTTTCCACAGTGTCCCAGCACCCCGCCCCCTTACACAGCCCAAGCAGTTCTCAAACATAGCTGCATGTTAGAGACACCTGGGGTAGCTTTTACAAATCACCCTGCTCAGACCCACCCCAGGGGACTTTGACTTAATTAATGGCAAAGGTGATGAAATGCCCACCATGACTGAAAGCCCTGCCCTGGACATATGCAGGGCACTCAGGAAAGGGGATTATTCTGAACACTCAGGCCATAGGCCCAGGCGATGGAGACCAGGGAAGCCAAGCTGCAGAGGAAGCATGGAGAGCTCATGCCGTTGTCAGATATCACAAGAAACCGTGGAGCCATGGAACCAGTAAGTTGAGGCAAGTATCACTGCTAAGAGCAAAACGAGCTATTTGTATTAAGGAACGTGGTTCTGAGTTGGGAGGAGTGAGGTGGGGATGCCTGCAGAATTCTTTAATTGGAAGGAGAGAGCGTTCAATGCCAGCTGAGAGCAGGACGTAATTGGGGATGCTCTGAGCACCTTCTCTGCATCTTGTGAAGACTTGGACATGTGGACCAGGGGGTGGATGGGAGAGTGGCTCTCAAAAGTACAGCTAAATGTTCTTCTCTTTGTATCCTGGTGGTGACCTCCCACCCCCACCTATGCTCCTCTGCACCCCCTCTCCAAACACACCTCTGCCCTCTGACCGAGCGCTGGCAAAAACACCAGGCCTGCAGATAACATGAACCCTGGCTGCCGATTTAGAGGAGCGCTGCTCTCCTACAATCTAATCAGACACCGTCTGGGATGGACAAAGGGCAGTGCTTTCACTGGTTTACTTTGGGAGCAATGGGTGGTCTGAAAGGAAAGTGCCTTTGTCATCACACTTAAAACGGAAAGTTGGTTGTGGCAGGGCAATAGCATGAAGATTCTTATCTCCATTCTCTCATGTAACATTAACAGGTAAAAAAAAAAAAATCCTACAGCTACATGAAGATGGCTGGCCCGGGATGGGTTTCCATATTTGAATTGGCAGACAGCAAGTGCAGCCACCTCTGTCCCAGAGGGAGGCAAAGAGATGGCGGAGTGTACCCATGCTTCTCACCCGCTGTGTGTTTGTGAGCAAGACGCTGCCACTCTCTGCACCAGTATTGGTGGGTTGGGAAAATGATACCTGGGCTCTCCTAGCCCCAAGGCGAAATGTGAGAAGTACAGGGGTTTTAAGTATATTCACTCTTAGAAATAAAGCATTTGCTGATCAGAACAGGGACTCAGCTCTCTTTGGAGAAAGGACAATCTGATCTATTGTGAATGAGAAGTGGGGAGGTGGAGGCAGGGACTGGGATCTTCTCTGTCTGGGGTCCTAACAGATGGCACCCCCCACCTCCCCCTGCGCACTCAGGGAGGGACCAAAAGGGCATTTGATAGGTGAGGATTCTGCGCCAGGCAGGATTCTTCGTGCTCTAGCCACCTCCTCCAGTCCTCAGTGATGTCCACGTTATTATCCCCACTTTGCAGACCTGGAAGGGGAGGCCCTCATTACCGAGGTGTGGGAGGTAGTGGTAGGGTCAGTTCTCCCCGTGGGGGGCAGGCATGGACAGCAGGATGCGGAAATGGCGTCCCCCAGCCCTCCTCACCTAAAGCCTTCACGGTCTCCTTGGGCAAAACGTCCTGCACACCTCGCTCTCAAAAAACTTTGTTGGATCTGTGAACGTCCAGAGCAAATGAGAGCCCTAGGGCTGTTCTTTTCCTTTTCCTTTGACATTGTGGTATAATTTGCATGGAGTAAAATACACAGATTTTAAGTGTGTACTGCTCCACGATCTTTCCCGTGTGCATCCCTTAGCCCAGCCCTGCAGCAGGGTCTTCCTAAACCACAGGCGTGAACTCCCAAGGGCACCGGTCGGCCCCCCTCGGCTACGTGCCCTGGGCTCCCTCCCGCTCAGGTGTGAGCAGCTCCGCCCGGGAGCGCGGGGGGGGGGGGGGGGGGCGGGCGCGCCCTGGCCCAGGTGAGGCTGGGCTGCCTGAGCCCGCGCACGTTTCCTGGGGCGCGGCGGGCGCGGCCTCCTCCAGGCTCTTGGCGTGGCGCCGGGGGCGGGTCCCCGGGCGGGCACGGCGGGCGGCTGGGCCCTGTTTACCTGCGGGGGCGGCGGCCGGCTTCGCACGCAACGGGCAGCCCTGCCCCGCGCGCCCCGGGCACGCCGGCCTCCTCCTCGGGCGGCCCCGCGGCTGCAGGGAAGCGGCGGCACCCTTGTCGCCTGCCTGGCTGCCGAGAGGCCAGTCCGTCGCCAGCAGGGTCTCCTGTCTTCGCGGGGCTTCCCGCGGGCTGGACGCTCCCAGACTGTCCCTTCCAAGGGTGGGTCCGGGTTTTGTGGACCCTGAACTTTAAACAATTTGGGAGAAAGAACGCTGAATTACAAGTATGACGTAGGTGCGGGGCTTTGGAGCCTGTGTGAGTCCCGGAAAGAGGCTTCACTAGCTTCAAGGGAAATTCAGCTCTGGTCCCTGTACGCTGTTGCTTGCTTTCAGGAGCGCAGGGCAGGGAGGCCTGAAGTGCTGGGGGATTCGGAGCCCGTTTAGTGACCTCACTTTTGCTCTGAGAGAAGGGAGGTGTTCCTGTGCGTGCAGGCAGGGTGCACACAGCCTGGCATTGTGCTTCTCTCCTCCAGGAGTGAGGAGTAAAGGTGGAAGGAAGGAGGACCACTTCCTCCCTCCAGGGGGATGCGGAGTGGAGCCCGGAGCAGGGCTGCCCGGGAAAACGTGGGAAGTAGCAACCCTGAACCTACCTCTGGATGGTAGTCGGCCCTACCCCATTTCTAGTACGCTTTTCCTCCCAGTGCCCCAACTCTGCCAGCAGTTTGGAGGTGAGGGGGTCCTCCAGTGCCACCAGGGACTGCAACCCAGACCTCTGTAGCCTCCAATGTGGCTGCTCAACCTTAGGACCCCCAAGCATCCTGATTGCTGAAAGTGGCTGGGAGCAAAATACCAGAAATGGGTTGGCTTTTATAAAGGGAATTTATTGGGGTAAAGGCTTACAGTTCCGAGGCTGTGAAAACGTCCAGATCAAGGCATCATAAGTTCTGTGTCACCAAAGGTCAGCCTCTGGAGATCCTGGACCCCTGCCTTGAGGCAAGGCAAGATGGCGCTGGTCTCCGCTTTCTCCCCGAGCTCAGCTGTGGGCGATCAGGCATATGGCTTGTCCTTTTCCAGGCCTGTCTCTTTAGCTTTGAGCTGCTCTGCTGATTCCAAACTCTTGGGGTTTCTCTGAGTCTCTCTGGCTGTAGGTGATCCTGGAGTCCTCTCTCTCACGTGGGAGGGTCAAAATAACAGCTGTCTGTTTATGTGTCTCCATTTATATGACTCCAGTAAAAGGTTTAAGACCCCACCTTAGGTCCCACAATCTAACTGAAGATCCTTAACTAAAGTGATCTAATCAAAAGGTCGGACATACCATAGGCTTCCAGACACAGGAATGGGTTAGCATAAGAACATAATTTTCTAGAGTCCACAAAAGACTCAGACCAGTACCACATCCTTACAGCCCTGGGCAGCTGCCCTCTCTACAAAGACACAGAAGACATGGGTGAATGAGCTGAAAGGGCAGCTGGACTCTGTGGTCCTAGAGACCCAAGGAAAGGCATGTGGTTCTTTGCACAGGGTGAACCTCTGGATTTACCCCTCAGCATCCCCACACCCTACCCACTCCCAGATTAAGAGATCATATTGGGGTGCCTGTGAGATCTCTTCTGAAGACTGTTGGTGTCTCCCTGGCTTCTTTGTCTAGCAGGGCGGGGATATGGAGCTTGCCAATTTGGGCTTGGTGAGGACCCAGCCTTGGAGCGTAAGGTCCAGCATCTCCCTTCACTGATTGCATGAGCTTCTAAGAAGCCCACAAAGCATCAGGGCAGAGCACAAATGTGGGATGAGCCTGGGGGTGGCACGCAAGCGGAGGAGAGGCCCTTAGCCCAAGCTGGGACCCCGTGTCCTAGGCGTGAGGGTGTTAGAGGTGTGCCTCCTTCTCTGGCCTTTGGGGCTGGGGTTCACTATGCAGTTGGGTCTGCGGCTCATGTTGGTCCCCAGGCCTTGGAGGGTGTCCCCGTGGGAAAGAACAATTAGCTGATTTAAGGTTAGTACTCAAGTTAGTACTTCAAAGTTTTTCTTCATCAGGACCTTCCCTTCCTACTTTTCTAGTGAAAATGCTGATTGAACTTAATAAGTGAAATTATGGAAAATGTAATTTTTTTTCATTTACTAACAGGCCTATGATACAGGGTTGTTGCTTTTTTTAAAGTCTTTTTTAAATATATGGCTCATGAATCTACACATTTCTTCCTTGTGGACACTGGCAGTGTTTGGTAAGTCGGTGAGAGTTGAGTCATTGTATTAGTTCCCTATTGCTGTGTAACCGAATACCACCAACTGGAAGGTTTGCCATTTGCACTTCTCTGGGTCAGGGCTCAGGCTTACCAGGGCCCGCAGTTCAGGGTGTCTGAAGGCTGCAGTCCAGGGGTCAGCAAGCCTGCACTCTCACCTGGAGACTTGGTGGGGGAAGAATCCGCCTCCGAGCTCCTGCAGGCTGTTGGAGTTCAGTCCATGGTGGTTGTAGGACGCGGCCCCGACTTCTCCCTGGCTGTCAGCTGGAGCCCCCATAGCTCCTCGTGGCCACTCACGGCTCCTCTACACGGGGGCTTTTTCCTGGCATGGCTGCACCTTTCATCAGACCAGCAAGGAGGGGCTCTAGAGCAAGTCTGCTGGCAGTACAGAGTCTTACACAGAGTAGCCCAATCACAGGAGGGACACCCCTCGTCTTTGCCATATTCTTTTGGTTGGGAGCAAGTCACAGGTGCTGTCCACACTCAAGTAGAAGGGATGGCACAAGGGCGTAAACATCAGAAAGCGGGGACAGGGCCGTCCTTAGGTTCTGCCTGCCACAGTCAGGTATAGGAAACAGGGATCAGGAGTAGGAGAAGGCGGAGAGGGTGGAGGTGGGTGCTGAGCCTGAGGTCCGAGTCTGGGTGACCACCTGATGAAAAGCAGAATGCAGGGCCTCTGCTAGCTACAAAAATTAAACTCCCTGCCCGGCGCCGCAGGCTCTTCACACTCGGTGACCTGCTGCCTCTCCAGCCCAGCCCCTCCACACCCCAGGCACCCTGCCTCTTGAGCATGCCCCTCCTCCCCCAGCCTGTTTATCTGCTCTTTTCTCTGCGTGGCAAACTCCTGATGTTCCTTCCAAATTCTGCTCAAGCCTCACCTGCTCTCTGAGTCCTTCCCCATCTCACTAAGCACGGCCATCCCATGCTCCTGGACATGCTTCTGTTAGTTTGCATCACACTGTGTCCTGTTTGCTCACATGTCGGGCTACAAGTTGAAGACCCTGCGTTGTTCCCAGGGCCTCCCTCACATAGGGCACAAGAAGGAGATTGTGCTTGGGATGGATTGCTGAAGGACCAGGAGGACCAGGCCATCCCTTAGACTGGCAAGTAAGATCCTTGAGGAAAGGTCCCTAGGGCCAAAAAGCTGTTCATCGAGCTTTGGCACAGCTTGATTGTGTAAAGCTGGAGTAAGCAGAACCATCGGCCAAACTGAGCGACAGAGGCCTGGGCTTGACCTCTGCCATGGGCTGAGCGGTGTCCCCTAAGACGTCAGGTCCTAACAAGTGACAATTACCCAATAAGGTAAAGCCTTTGCAGAGGTGATTAAATTAGGGAACTTGAGATAGGGAGATTATCCTGAATTTTCATGGTGGGCCAAAAGTGCAATCAGATATGTCCTTATAAGAGGGAAAAGGAGATTTGACTTACACAGAGAAGAGGATACGGAGCAAAGAGAGATTTGAAGATGGAGGCGATGCAGCCACAAGCCAAGGAATGCTGGCAGCCACCAGGAGTTCCAAGAGGCAAGGAGTGAATTCTCCCCTAGAGCCTCTGGAGGGGGCAGAGCTCTGCCAATACCTCAATTTTGGCCCTGTGATGCCCATTTCAAACTTCTAGCTTCTGGAACTGCAGAATAATCCATTTCTGTTGTCTGAAGCCAACGAGTTTGTGATAATCTGTTGTAGCAGCCACAGGAGAGGGATACACCCTTCTAGAAGGAGGCATGCAATGCCTCTGCAGTGCTTTCACCAAGAACTTGGCTCATAAATCCAGGTCGAGTTGATATCATAGGTTCATACTCATTCTTTTCGGCAATCAGGGTAAGCATGGCACAACAAACCACGTGCTGGAACCATGATTTTATTTGCTCTCCCTTTTGCATATACACTTCAAAGTGGCTCCATGAATGAATGGAATGGATGAGTGAGCGGGGAGGGATTGAAGTCAAGGACACCCACCCAGAGAGGTGAGGTCTTCTGCTTGGGGAATTCTGTTCTTTCTGCCCTCCCCTTCTCAGAGGGGTTTCCACAGGCTGATCCCCCAGAACCATGGCCAACTCTTGGCTTGATCCAGTGGCCGGAATTGGATATACTGAGAGCTCAGGGAGCAGGGTCTACAAGTCTAAACTTTCTGCCTCTTTCCCTCTTGCACCACCTTCTCTCATTATCACAGTGGGGCTAAGTACAAAATGCTTCAGCTTCAAGTGACCATTTCCAGGTTGACACCCACGGGGATGCAGCAGGGATGCCTTCATTTGGTCACTGCCTTGATTTTGATTTGCCTTCAAGAAAGGAACTTTTACAAATCAGCTCCCAACAGAGCATACTCCGTGACGAGGGCTGTCCAGATCTCCCCATTGGCTGGTCTTTTCAGGCAACAGGTGGGAGGAAGGGGCGTGAGAGACAAAGGGACAACCCAACAGACACCAAGGTCCACAAGAAGGTGTAAACCTGAAAGCCTGCCAAGGACTCTTTTTAATAGACATGTATATTCAAAATCTCGTATGACAGACATAATAAACACAACAGCAGCAAAACCCCAGAGGTCAAAATCAAGCCTTGGCTTTCCTGCTTTGGAATCTAAACTTTAAGTATAAGAGAGATTTTGGCAGAATAGACTCGAGTCTTCTGGTGGAGATGAAGAGGGGTTATACTCAGGAAGCCTGCACGTTTCATGAGCCCACATCGTCCTCATTCATATGAGGGGCTTGCTTACCCCTGTAGGGTGATGTAGCTGTGTATGTTTGTTTAATGTACAATTCTTGGCAAGCCGATCAGGTTGGCAGCTGCTGAAAAGTCAAACCCTCTTTTTCCAAATTAGAATAACCCTGGTGCCCGTTTCCCAGCACCGTCCCCACAGCTCCGTGGGGCAAAGCGCCCCCTCTCATTGCACTCACAGACCCAGGCACCAGCAGCACTGACAGCCTCTGGCCAGAGGGCACAGCCGTCCAGGCGGCTGTCCACGCTGTGAGCTTTGTCTTTCCCAGCTGTGAAAGCCACAGCTGGCCACAGCTGGCTGGTTTGGCCTCAGCTTAAGAATGGGGTCTGTGGTTGGGGCTGGGTGGAGGAGACGGGCTGAGCAATAAGGAGGGAGGGAGGTTAGCAGGGATGCACATGGACACCCCTGCAGAAATGCGCTGCCCGGGCTGGGTGGCCAAATAATATGGCTTTGGGAAAAGGCAAGGTTCCTCAAGGGAGCTCACGTAGAATCCACAGTGCTAAATGCGTGTCTGTATAAGAGATAACATTGCTGATAGAATGGAAGAGTGCGATCAGCCTTGGCAGGGGAGCTCCAAGCAGGGCTTTGTGGTTTGGAAAGGTGCAGCAGACAAATAGGGCGCAAGGCTCCTTGAGAAACACACCCTTCTCTGCCCGGGGTGCCACCGCCACCCACACCACTTTCCTCCTGTGGGCTCAGCTTCCACTTCCTACCCTTTTTACTCATCGGCGAGGCTGGTGTCACCTGCTGGGCCCCTGAGGCTTTTACCATAGGCACCAGGTGCCCTGCTTTTTGCTGGGTCAGTGGCTTCTTGTGTTGTCCATCGCCAGTGGGCTGGTCAGCACCACTTTCATTTCGACGTTCTTGGCAGGTATAAACAGGAACTGAGCCAGCCCAGGGTGTTAGAGGTTTAATTAAGCTAAGAAGGAGGCGAGGACCTTGCCAAGCAGAAGGCAAAAGAGCATCGAATCAGGTATTAAACTAGTTGTTTTTGACATTTCCTGTATAATCTTGATCTCAACCAACACAATGCACGAAGAATAAAGTTAACAAATGGATAACATTTGCTTGAGCAATGTACCAGCTCAAAATGGAATTGCTGCCCTACCAAACATCTTTCAAAAATATTAACAGTGTCCTTCAGGCTATTTGGGAGGCTTTACCTAGGGTTATTAAAAGTGATTATTGCCAGGCATCATATTTGGCCAATATGTCCTTCCCTGTGCTCAAAAAAGTCTTTGTGACAGTCTTCTTCCTTTTCTAAAAAAAAAGTTTTTTATTGGGGTAACACGTATATAACACAAAAGTTCCCATTTTAACCATTTTTAAGCACACAATTCAGTGGCTAATCACAGTCCCGGAATTGTGCTGCCAACACCACCATCCATTACCAAAACCTGTTCATCAGCCCAAACAGAAAACCTGTGCCCACAAGGCAGTCTCTCCCCTCCCACCTGCCCCTGGCCCCTGGAAGCCTCTCGTCTACCCGTCATTAGGAATTTGCTTATTGTGACTGTCCTCTTTTAAGCCATGCCTACAGCTTCAGTTAAAATGTACTTTGTGTTTAGGAGCTGCCTCTAAGTCAGAGAACCTGCCACCTGATCTCTAATTTTGTACCACAGCAGAAATTGTTTGAGAGTAAAGGTCGCCGCGTTCTACTCTGGAACCCTGCCGAAAGTGCTAAGTGTCTTACTGTCCACTCCACCGCCAGCAAGAGCTTGCGCACCCTTTTCCTGGCTGGAGCAAAAGCAAACCCAGCTCTGTTGTAGCCACTACAACTTAAAAGCAAGGCTGGATCTGATCGTTTGCTTTGTGCCGCAGACGTAAATTCTTACATATGCACATGTATCATTTGTCTTTAAAATTTGTTTTTGCTAGGCTTTTTATTTTGGAGGATTTCAGGCCTGCACACCTGGAAACAGGATGATGTAATGAACTCCCATGTTCCCTGCACCTGGTCCCCATGGCCATCGGCCCCTGGCCAGTCCTGCCCCCTCTACCACCCTCCTCCTCCTCATTCTTTTAAAGAAAATCCTAGGCATCATGTCATTTTATTCATAAACATCTCAAAAAGGTAAGAACTTCTTTTTTTTTTTTTTTAACATAATGCCAATACCATTATCAGAGTGCAGAAAACAGGTGACACTGTAATTTACTTTAAATTTTACATGTATCTATTTCTTCCCTTGAGGCTGAGCAGTGGCCTTTGGCCAAAAAACAATAAAATCTTACCTGATATTTTTCAAACGCAAATCTCCTGCATTTCTAAAGACTTTTATGCTTTTTCTTAAAACCGCTTCATTAGTTCATTTCATTCCTGTAAATAAGCCTGTGGCGTAGGAGCAGTGAATGCTATCCGGCCAGCGTGGCCCAGTCAGCACTGATCCTCGCCCTGAACTTGCCTTGCACCAATAACCTAAGCAGGTGGTGCCAATGACCCCACCCTCCCCGGACGGGAGACTTTGACCGCGTCCTCCTCTCCTGTCCTTCCCTCTGGGTTGAGGGCTGGGGTCAGTCTAGGGCTGCGCAAAGCCATGCCCGTTTGCCCCAGGAAAACTTGTGCCTTCCTGGCCTGGTGGCCGGCAGTTGCGTGGATCAAGAGCGAGAAGGGACGGGATAGAGAAGCCAGGGAGGTTTTGCAGGTCTTGTCTAGAAATGCGCGCAGTGAGGCGTGCAGCATCCATGGAGGCCGTTTCCAGATTCTCTTTGGGCATCAACTCGCCAAACCACGGAGTGCTTCCCCCCTCTTCCCGAATCACGCCTTGCTGCCTTCAAAGGATGACTTTACACCTTTCCTGGCTGGTGTTGCATTTGTAGGGACTCTCACTCGGAAATTCATGCTTCCAACCTCACTCTTTCCTGGTCTGTCTTTTAAGCTAGGTGGGCTGCAGGTGTGCCCCGCACAGGTGCACATCCCCGTTGTTGAAGTAGCCGGAAGAGGCCTCTGCCAACAAGGGAAATGATTTCTTTAAAATGCAACTCTAGGGGCTGCTTTTGAGGAAAGACATGCCAGAGTTTTGGCAGTGCCGTCTCCGGGCCTGGCTGGCTTCTGGGAATGAGGGCCTAGTGCCTCCCTCTGTCCCCACCCCTTGACACGGGTCCCCTCCCCTGGCTTGAGGAGGCTGACTGACACTTTGCGTGCCAGTTGGGGCTGCCCGCTGGAAGCCTGGGGCTTCGCTGGGGAGTGGGGCTCATAACTCGGCATTGTGTGTGTCAAGGGCCCCGACAAGTGCTGATGGATCTGGCTGCCTTGCAGCTCCTGGAGCTCTGGGCGGGGACAAAGGAGAGCATTGTTTGGCAGGGCAGGCCTCTGCCTGCGAACCCACTCAGTTGCCTGACGGTGTAGACAGGTGTATCACACACTCAGCGTGCCAGGGCGAGGCTGGGTGATTAAGATCTCAGCCTTGTTCCCCAGGGCCAGGCTTAGAGAAGCAGCTATGCAGGGAGGAAGGGCCAGGTCACTCTCCCCGCCCTGCAAACCAAGCCCCTGGCTTTTGTTCTCTCTGCGTGCTCTGCTGAGCTCTGCCCCTAAAACTGAGATCTCAGCAGGGATGGGACACTTTGGCTTCTGTCCCAACGTCTCGACGTTTTTAGCTCAGGCAGTAGCAAGCAGTAAGGTACTAGGCATCTCGAGGGACCATTTCACATCTCCCAGGCTGGAAGTTTCCTTCCAGCCTGACCCACCCCAGCCAGGCGTTCTGCTTGGGTGGGTATTTTCCTTGCACCTTCTGGGTTGTTTGCATGGGTGTTCCAAATCCTTTCCAGCATTTTTTAAAATTAAAAATTGTAGTTAAGTAGTAGAGAAATCAAGCTTAATAAATTAAACAACATGACACAGTTGACGAAAGAAAGTCATGCCCTGCTCTCCCCTTCCCCAACCCTGAATCTGTTGCCTAGGAGGAAAACCTCTTTCAATTCCAATTTAGATGTTTTGTTATACGCATAAATATATTTACCTCCTGTTTCACAATAACATACTTAGCCTGGCATTTCTCCTTGTTTTAGTTTTAGACATTATCTAGGGGTTTCCTACCTTGAAAGCTGGAAGTTTCCTTAGGCTCATATTTGGCTTCATGGAATGAAAATCTCACTCCAGCACCTTAACCAAGCAAGGGCATGTTTTTCTCCTGTAACCTGAAGGTGGCTGAGGTTCAGTCTGGGACCGGAGCTCTAGCTCTGCAGTGCCTCCTCCCATCTTTCCACTCCATGATCCCTGGCAGCTGCCCCTCTTATAGCCACTCTTTCCTTTTCCCCAAACGAAATAACCCAGATTTTGTACAAAGCTGTACCACGCCCCATGTGGTCAGCAGGATAATGGCCCCCCACTGATGCCCACGCCCTCATCCCCAGCTCCTGTGAGCACGTTGTTTCGTGGCCAAGGGGTAATGAGTTTGCAGGTGGAATTAAGGTTTTTAATCAGCTGGCCTTGAAATAAGATTATCCTGGCTGATCCTGATGGGCCCAAGTAAGTGGAAGAGGGAGGAGAGGGTAAGCCAGGAGGATTCATGGCTTTGAAGGTAGATGAGGACCACCAGCCAAGCAATGCCGGCAGCCTCTGGAAACTGGGAAAGGCAAGAACACAGAGTCTCCTCTAGAGCCTCCAGAAAGGAGTACAGTCCTGTCGACACGCTGATTTTAGCTCAGTGAGGCCCATTTCAGACTTCTGCTCTCCAGAACTGTGAAATAACACATTTTTGTTGTTTTAAGCCACTACGTTTTTGGTAATTTTTACAGCAGCTATAATAAACAAATACACCCAGGAAACAAACAAACAAACTACATCTCCCAGCCACCACAGCAGCTAGAGGGTGACACAATTCTGGCCGATGAGACAAAAGCAGTAGGCTGCTGAGAATTTTTCTGAGAAAGTTTTGTTTTTCTGGGGCAGGTGCTGCCTTTTTCTCCTTATTGCTTTTTCCTTCTTTCTGCCTGGAATACAGACGAGAAGTTGGAGGTAGAGCAGCCACCATAGGACCATGAGGCAAGCATGAGGATGGAATCTGCATACCAGCAGTGGTAGTGTAAAGAAAGAGTATAGGCTGGGCACACTGGGACATCGTGGAACTACTGTACCAGCCCTGGAATGCTGCCTCTGGACTTGCATGTGAGCGAAATAAACCCTTATTTCCTCAGGAATCTGTTACATGCCACCCTAGGCAATTCCTGGGTGCAACACTCTATTACCTGGACCCCCCCCCCCCCCAGCCGCCCCAGATCTTTCTCTTTCTTGATTTTCTCCCCTATTCTCGTGGAGCACATCCTCCCAAGACTTCCTGGGGAGGTAAATAGTTTGTTAGGTATAAAATCCTAGGTTGAAAACCACTCTCTTGCAATTCTGAAATGATTACCCCATTAGAATCTCATTTTTTGTGTTGCTGTTAAGTAGTCCAGTACTTTTCTGATTCCTGGTCCTTTGTGGCCTCTCTCTGTCACTATCTGTCTTCCCTTTCCTTTCCATCCCTCCTTTCTCCCTCCCTTGAAGGCCATCATTTTATTCCTCATAATCTGAAATTTTATGATTCAGGGTCTTTATGTGGGTCTGTTTTCATTTATCAAGCTGGGTCCTTGATGGCCCCTTTCAACTGGAAACTCATGCCCATTTTCTTTTTATGTCTGTTTCCCCTCCCTTCAACTTTCTCTGTTTCTCTTTTGAAATTCTTATTTATCGGGTGTTGGAAGTCTGGTTTGGTCTTCTTTCTTTCTTTTTTTTAAATTTATCTATATATATTTTTAGGATACATAAATTACATTAATGTTACACAGAAATTCCAGGACTACCCATGTGCCAGCCCCCCACACCTCCCACAACCCCCCTTGGTCTTCTTTCTTATTATTCCTCTTGCATTTACTCACTGTCTTTTTCTTTCCCGAGGCCTCTTAACATTATATTCCAATTATACTATGGGCTTTTTGTTTTTTAATTTCTGCTCATATCTTAAATTTCCAAATACTTGATTACTATAATATTCCTTCTTGTGGCCTCTGGCTCCTGTTCCTTGTATGCAATGGTTTCTTCTCTCCCCAAGGCATTAGTACTTTTTGTTCCTTCCTGCTCCCTGCAGTGTCTCCATTTCACCTGGGTTTCTTTCTTCCTCCGCCTCCCCTGTCCCACCCCATGTTGTTATTTTGGTCTCTGTCTTTCCTGTTAGGAGCTCTCCCCAAATGTCTGGAGATGCTTGCCTCATTGGAGGCTCTGTATGCAGGTATTGGGGGGGGGAGGACTTGACAACAGGTGAAACTCCCTGTGGAGCAGGGATTCTTAACCTTTTCATCTTTTAAATTCATTTACTGTCATTTCAGTGGTTTAGGGAAGGAATAGAAAGGGCTGTGTATTCCCATCCTACCATGTTTAACTGGAAACCTGTATGATCTTTTACTTCTGACCATCCCAGTCACAAATTCCTGGAATCCAGACCGAATAAATCTCTGTATTTCACTGGTAGGAAGTGAAGCCCCAAGAATATTAAAAGCAGCTACTGACACAAAGCAAATGTTCCGGTGGTTAGTTTGGGCCCCAAAATGCTATTTAATTGCATAGTGTGTGTATATTCTAGAGATATAAAAATAAGTAAGACGAAGTCGCTCCTGGTAGGAGAAAAAGAGAGAATGGGAAGACTGTTGAATGACTACTGGGATTTCATGCTTTTCCTCGCATATTCTTCAAATAAAGATTTCAGAGAGGTTTTGTAAAGTTTATAGATGTGAGATAACCTGCCTGGTTTCCCTCCTAAAAGTGACAGTGGCCTAGAATTTAAACCCAGGTCTGTCCAACTCCACAGCCAATGTTCATTGCCCTGTACCTCCCTGCCTTCATCATTTTGACTCTTTGATAGCCCATGGCTTTGTTCCCAGAGTCTTGTCTTGACATTTAGCCTTCTATTTCTCTGCTCTGACATTCTCAGCTTGTTTTCATTTTTGTCTTCATGTTTGTACCTCATGGTTACAAAATGGCTGCTGCAGTTCCACAAACCATATCCCTCTCCAAAGCAATAAGAATAGGGAAGGGAGGCACCAATTGTATCTCATCCTTTAATTTTATCAGAAAACAAGAGCTTTCCTGGAAGCATATCAGTAGGTTTCCTGCAACATCTCATTGGTCAGAAATATATAATATGGCCAAACCTAGCTGCAAGGGAGTCTGGAAAAACAAGGGTAGAATTTAATTTTACCTGTGTGGCAGTTATGAGTTTTGTTTTTTTAAATTATATATCCCCTCCCCCCCTTTCTGCTTGTTCTTGCTGTGTTCATTTTTGCATTCTTCTGTGTCTGCTTGTCTCCCCCCGCCCCGTTGCGGCGACCCGCCGAGTCAGCTCACCACGTGGCGGCTTTGCCTGCTTGCAGGCGGCTTGCCCTGCCCGTGGCGGCTTTGCCCTGCCATGGCGGCTTGCCCTCTCGAGGCGGTCTGCCCACTTAAGGAGGCCCCGGAACCGAACCTGGGGCCTCCCATGTGGTAAACCGGCGCCCTACCAATTGAGCTACAGC
>PVKH010013500.1:6610-16942 GCA_004027955.1 Chaetophractus vellerosus | reverse complement strand
AGATTGAGTTCAACCAAGCAGGCAATGATTCTATCAATAATGGCTATGTAATGAGACCCCAAATAAATTCTGGATACTTGAATCTCAGAAGACCTTCCATGACTAAGAAAATATGTCACTGTGTTAGAAGAGTTACTCATTCCGACTCCTCCTCATGGAGTGAACCCAGAAGCTTGCCTTTGAGACCCTCCCAGACCTGAGGAGTGGTGGGAAGTCCTGAATTTGTAGCCAGTTAGTCAGATGTGTAGGTAGACTGGGACCCCAAACTTGCTACTGGTACTTAAAGACAATTTTGTAGAGGAATGCCCTTAACATACCTCCAGGTAGTTAGAGTCAGAATTGATTGAGTTACTGCAGTCTTTTCAATTACTGAATTTTCAGCAGCCTTCACAGTGAAGGAGTAGAGTTAAATCTCCTCATCTCATTAGTCAAATTTGAGGTTTGTTTCCTTATATCTCCAACTTTGTACTATAAGTAAGAATATATACTTCTTCATTCTCTTTTACAATTCATTTCATTTATATTTATAACATTAATCAGTTAGTGCTATTAACCAAAGTGAGATGCAATGGACTTAAATAAGATTCAAGGTATGACCTTTTGAGGCAGTTTTCTGAAGAGTCAAGTATACATCAAAACAATATTATCCAAAATTATCCAAGGTACTAAATTCATATTTGATGAGGCTTTATATGAAGAGAATTTATTTTACTAAGATATGGTAATTTGGAGAAAATAGGTTTTCCTCCATTCTCAATTTACATATCTCTCTCCAGCTAGTTAAATACAATCTTCTTCTTCTCTATAGTATCTACTCTCACCTGAAGACTCTTTTCCAAATCTCTCTTTATATGAGTGACAAATTCTGGTTTTCAGTAACCAGCTTCTATGTAGCTATGGCTAAGGGCTCAGTCATTCAGGAAATAAACAGAAGCCCTTGTTGAATCTCTATTCCTATGGCCATTATAATATCAGAGGTATAAGTTGCAAACAAAACAAAACAAAAAACAAAACAAAAAACCCAAACCTCTTTGGCCTCATAATTAGGATTAAGTACATCTCTCCTCCCTGATTTTACAGAATATATGGTATGGACTTATATTTATAATCTTTAAAAAGAAGCATTATCCAGCTGGCGCAGATCTAGGTATCAGTTCCTGCACTTCAGGAAGCCTTTTCAGAAGTTATTTGCCTCCAATCCTTGAAGATCAAATTTAGAGGCATTGTTACTAAAGCAATGGATACAGGAGAAATTATGAATCACTTAGAGGTTGAGAGGTCTGTAAAGGAAGAAAAAGAACTCTAGATTGCTTACAAAATTAGTAGTCTTGGGAACCGGCTGTAGCTCAACTGGTAGGGCTCCAGTTTACCACATGGCAGGCCCCGGGTTCGGTTCCCAGGGCCTCCTCAAGCGGGCAGACCGCCTTGAGAGGCCAAGCTGCCGCAGGCAGGGCAAAGCCACCACAGGCAGGGCAAGTCCCCGCGAGCAGGGCAGGCCGCTGCACGGTGAGCTGACTCAGCGAGGCGCCATAGCGGGGGGAGACAAGCAGACACAGAAGAACGCAAAAATGAACACAGCAAGAACAAGCAGAAAGGGGGGGATATATAATAAATAAAAATAAGTAAATCTTTAAAAAAAAGTTCTTTAAAAAAAATTAGTAGTCTTGAACAGTAAGAGCACAACAGGAGCTGGGAACGTGCATATGTTTAAGCAGAAAATTAGAACTATTCAGGAAAAGATTTTAAGATGATCTCTTAAAATCTGTGCCAGGACATGCCATGAACCAGGCCTAAGGCCTTTAACAGCTGAAAGTGAGTTACTTCACTTTTCAAACTTAATAATATGAAGCTGTAAATTACTGGCATCAGATAAAATGTTCATTTCCTATACAGAAAGGAAGAAAGACCAGAAAGACCATAGATACCACAGTAAAGTGGGAAAGGGGTAGTGAAGAAACTGAAGGTGAATGTAATCTACTTCACATTTTGGCAAAACAAAATTTAAATTCCACATATTTCAACTCTGCCTACAAAAGCTGTCTGAATGGGAACCAGCTGTGGCTCAATTGGTAGAGCTCTGGTTTACCAAATGGGAGGCCCCGGGTTTGGTTCCCGGGGCCTCCTTGAGCAGGCAAGCCGCCGCGCGGTGAGCTGACTCGGCGGAATGCTACAGCAGGGGGGAGACAAGCAGACACAGAAGAACGCAAAGCAAATAAACACAACAAGAACAAGCAGCAAGGGGGGAATATATAAATAAAAAGAAATCTTAAAAAAAAAAAAAAAGCTGTCTGAAGAGACAAGTCAAATAATTTTTACATCACCCTGCTCCAGTTTATCTGGAGGTTACAGTGGCTATGTGTATTACTTTGCCTGCTTTGCCCCTCTGAACAAAGCTGATCAGACATGAAGTATAAGAGATTCTCTCTTCCAGAAACTTGCCGTAAGGACAAGAGGACTCCAGTTGGCATCTATTGGTTGCTCAGACTTACTGGTAAAGCTGGGTTGAGATTGGTAATATTAAGCCCATATGTAAAGCCAGTCTAGAAAGAGGAAAGGATGATACAGATACAAAGAGAAAGCACAGATGATGTAGGAAGAGAAAGGGAAAATGACTGAGAGAGTCAGATACAAAGTGGATGAAAGAAGGAAGATGGAGACAGGTGTTAGGGAGGGGGAGATAGGGACTACCTTGGTTTCTGATAATTTTCTGATTCTTCATGTAAGACCTTCCTAAGGCTTTAATGTACTTATTCACCTGGGATTTGTGGGCTAACACTGTAACCTTCCAATTAATTGGTCTTTTCACTCAAACTACTTTGAGTGGCTTAATTCCTAGTGAACAAATCATTCCCAACTAAGACAGAAACAAAATGGTATGGCTGAAATAAATATATAGAGTTGGATAATCCATCACTTAATTGATGGAACAGTAAATATTTATTATCTTTTGAGCTTTAGTTTCTTTTTTGGTAAAATGGGTTTACTACCTCATAGGGTTAAAAAATGCTTCTTAGACATACTAAATATTTGTACTTCTGTACAATATGATATCTGGGATTTGCTTTAAAGTACTTCAGCAAAATGTCAAACAAAAAAGGGAGGAAGGGGAAATAGATTAAATAAAACTGACAGGATATGTTGATAACTGTTGAAGCTGGAAGCTGAATATATGACAGGGTTCATAATATTATTTTTGCTACTTTTGTGATGTTTGAAAGTTGTGTACTCCTTCCTTAGCTTTCTGTTGGGGAACCGAGAGAATTCTCTCCAGCCTGTCTATTGCATAAAGGTTAGAAACTCCTTACAGTTTTCCACTGTCTACACCTCTATACCTTTCAATATTATATTTTGTTATAACATTACCTTTCCTAAAATCGTTAAAATTTAAATAAACTATTCATTCTTAATGTAAACATCATGAAACATAACATCACACAGTTGAAAGAGACCTAGGGGCATCTTGTCTAATTTCCCAGCTAAAAAAATAATTCTCCCTATAACACTCATCTCATCTAGAGATATTCTTTGACTACTACCTACAAGAAGTTTGCTATCTCAACAAGGCATTTTCCTACAATTTCTCTTTTAGACAGTACTAACTCTTCAAACTTCCTTCTTATAAAATAGCCAAGGGGAGGGAATGTGGTTCAAGCAGTTGAGTGCCTGCCTCTCACAAGGAAGATCCTGGGTTTGGTTCCCTGTGCCTCCTGAAGAAGACAAACAAGCAACGAGCAGACAATAAGCAAAAACAATGCACAAAAAATAAAATAAAAAAAAAGAGCAGGGAGCAGATGTGGCTCAAGCAGCTGAGTGCCTGCCTCCTACATGGGAGGTACCAGGTTCGGCTCTTGGTGCCTCAGGAAGAAGACAGAAAGACAACGAGCAAACAGACGAGGGAGCCATCAGGGGTGGGGTGAGAGGAAGGAGGGGAAAAAAAAACAAAAATT
Organism: Chaetophractus vellerosus; assembly: GCA_004027955.1. NCBI lineage: Eukaryota > Metazoa > Chordata > Mammalia > Cingulata > Chlamyphoridae > Chaetophractus > Chaetophractus vellerosus. The sequence continues at coordinate 12,995 of PVKH010013500.1, read as the reverse complement.
ATCTCCTCTACTCACTGTTGTTAATTCTAAGAAGCTATAAAGAATAACAGTCTCGCTTATAGGGAATAGTACTCAATTTAGCTCTTTCGCTCCCCTAAATCTTCTATTCAAGAGGTCAAACAGTTCAAGTTTCATCCCAGGTTTTTCAACTACTTTGCATAAGATTGTTTCAAATACATTACCATGGTTCATGACACGTTCTAATTTATGAAGATGCCTATTAAAATTCAGTATTATGGGAACAGACTAACAGAAATAATGGTTTTAATAATGCAACAATACCACAATAGAGTACTATGCAGCCATTTAAAGAGAAATTTTCTAAGCTTCAAAAGACATGAGAAAATGTGCTATTTATGCCAAGAGAAAAATCTCAGGACCATGACTACATTATGATTCCTGATTTGTTAGAACTAGGATGAAATAAACTGCATATAATTTTGGCATAACTGTAACTTTTAAAAAATACTTTTATTGCCCAAATGTTCTACAATGTGTGTATACATTATTTTTATATGAGTATATTATAGATTATTTCAACATCCAAAACTGAACCGAATTTAAGCAAGTTTCTGATCAAATATGATACCACAAACCACAGTTAGCTTATATTCAGTTTCTAGCCAAATGAAACACCTTTTCGGGTCAACCTACTTCCCTGAGGCTCTTACTCAGTTTTTGTTTCGTTTTGTTTTACATAAACTGTTAATAGTTACGTCTAGCCCACCTTTTAGTAATACAAGTGGGCTTTTAATCTTCAATGAATAACATGGTAAATTTTAAACATAATTCCTACTAAAGAAAACTTTTAAAACTCTTCAAATGATTCCAAGAGAAAAAATTAATTCCAAATTATTTCAGACATATTATGGACAACAAAATATACAAAGATTAAGTATTTTATACCTATGCACAAATATAAAAAATAAAAAAGATTAATATCCAGAAATACATAAACAGCAAGTGAATAACAAAAGACAAGCAACCCAATAGAAAAATGTGTAAACATGTGATGTCACAAAGTAAAAATAAAAGAAAAAAAGCAAAATCAGGCATTGTCATCAATTAGCCTGTGGGAAAAGAATTTTTTAAAAATAAATACTTGATGTCAGAAAACAGGGGCTACCATATATTGTGATGGGTATTTAGAGTGGAACATCCTTTTGTGGGGGCTATTGGGCAATACCTATTAAAAGTTAAAATGTATATACTCTTTTACCCAAAAATTCTAGTTTTAATTACTGATCTTAAAAAAATATATTAAGAAATCTCATTGCAATACTGTTTGTAAATGGAAAAAAAAAATCACAACCTAAATGTAAAAGAGGAATGGCTAAATAAACCACAATAAATTCATGCTTTGAAATAATAGGCTGCTGCAGCTGCGAGAAAGATAGTATTAAAATGGAAAGCCTTCCTAGAAAAATTAAACAGACAAAAAGTAATCTGAAGGAAAAAGATACAGTAAGAACACAGTAGTATAAAATGAAGCTATACATTTTATATATCTGGAAAGACATACGTGGTAAGGTCGTTAATCTGGAGACAGAAGGAGAATATTCATTTTCTCTATATTGCTTGTGCAAACACACACACACACACACGAAAGAAGAAAAAGAAATTAATGAAGGCTTTAAAACATACTTCAAATGTGAGGTGAAATATTGTCCCATTCCCCTACTTTGGCTCATGAATCCTCAGAAGAGAATTTTCAAAGGATGATATAATAGAAATTTTATATACAAATTCAGTTTGATAAAATAAACACTATAACTACATGTACTGTTTAGCATAGAAGATTTCAAATATGTCATTTCATATTTTTGCTACTTGTTCCTGAGAAAATGTTGCCCCTACTCTTGCCCTACTCCATACACTGCTCTCACACACTTTTGGAGATTTGGATAAAATTGGCTTTGCTAATACCAAGTTTTCTTATATGGAGACCAACTCCTAATTAGATACATTTAAAGTCATCCATACGCAGTTCCCACTATATTCTAAAATCTCATTACTCTGGGGATACATTGATGACATTATCCTAGCTCTCCAGGAATTTATAGCCTATTGACTATATATATATATATATATATAAATTTCTTATCCTCAAATTTCATAAACATTAGATGTTTCATTTAAGATATGACAAGGTCTTACTTATTTTGGAGAAAAAGAATCAGTTCATCCTTAGACAATTTTAAGAGAAAAAAAAAAGTAAGCCTTGTTTATTATTAAAAATGTCACATTTCCAAAATTACTATCCCCAATAAGTATTTCCAAGTGTGATACTGGAATTTTCTAAAGAAAAATAAAAAATGATTATGAAATGAAAAATTCAGTACAGGAGAAATAAAAGAATCAATTACATTTTCCGTTTTACAACTATTTTGTGATGTTACTGATGACAATACCAGGATAGGCATGTAGATTAAATAACCCTCTGAATAAAACAAACTCTACAACAGTTTTCATTACCTCCAATATATACCATATCAACTTCCTCTGCTTTTTAAAAGCTTATGAAAGATCAATCTAGAACAGGGGTTCTTAACCTTTTTTGTTCCCTGGACCCCTTTGCCAGTCAAGTGAAAACCACAGACACCTTCTCAGAATGTAGCTGCAGATAATTTTATGACACTCAACATCATAATGTCTTTAAATTAAATTTTAGTATTATTCTAAGTTATGTTAACATCTGTTCAAATGGTCATTTTTGGCAAACATTTAGAAATTCGAGTTTTCCCATGATGTCATAAAACCACCTCCACCGTCCTTACCAACATTTTTGCAGGCAGTTATTCACTGCGCTCAGAACATGCTACAACAAAATAAAAAGCATACTAAGTCCATACTGTGTATTATTTAATAAATATGCCGCACCTGTACTAACACATCCTCACAAGAATAATGTTTTTTTGAAATTTCAATTCAAGCTCACAAACCCCTGGTTAAGAAACCCCAATCAAGGAGCAGATGTGGCTCAAGCAGTTGAGCGCCTGCCTCCCACATGGGAGGTCCCGGGTGCCTCCTAAATAAAAAAAACAGACAGACAACAAGCAGACAATGAGAAAAAAAAACAACAATGAGCAGACAACGAGCAAAAACAATGAGCAGGCAGCAAGGGAAAAAAACCCAACAACAAACAAAAACAACGGGCAAAAAAACAATGAGCAAACAGATGAGGGAGGCATCTCCGGGGTGGGGTGGGGTGGGGGGAAGTCCAGATCTAGAAAGATAAGTGTGGCCAGATCCAAAGTTCTAGCATATTTATCCAGAAAATGATTTATGGAAAAATATGGGACTCCAGACTCACACTGTGCGAATTTAGTAGTGAGGATTATTTAAGTGAATTGTATCTAGCTTTCAAAAATTTGCTTTCAAATTATTACCTTCAGAATTACCAGACTAACTTTTATATTTAGATGCTTAGAGATATATGTTCCTACTGTAAATAAATGGTTTCCAAAAACTGTGCTTTATAGTTTTTGTCATCTTCCTCTTGTCTTTCATTTCCGTTAGTGTCTATTAAGTAAATATGTCTGAAGCAACTTCACTTCTCCAACTCAGTAAAGTGCTAAAATTTCATGAGTCATGTTTTCCTCAAAGAGAAGTAGTCTTTAGTATCTACCTCTTAGGTTTCTCTAGTGATCTGAAGAGCTAGGATTATTCAAAATCTGACCACTGGATTAAATGGCTGTGACTGTACTATAATGGAAAAATGCTGGACTACCACAATAAACTCCTTATATATTGAAATAAAGAATTTGCACACAGTACTTAAAAGACACCTATTTAAATAGAAGATTGCTTTACCCAATTTTAATTCAACAGGTTTCTCTCAGGAGAAACACACATATACAAAGAGAAATTAAAAAGTATATGTCACCCCATCTTACCTGAGCACCCACCAGCTGCAGCAATGCTGAGTTCACTGGGAGGAGCTCAATGTCTGTATTGATAGTGGTCTGGTCAAATGGACAAGCCTTGCGGTGTAGTTTATTCAGGCACATCTTGCAGACAGTATGGCCACAACCCAAACTGATGGGCTTTCGAATCGTTTCGTCGAAAGTCTGAGTGCAAATTGGGCAGGAAAGGAAATCGGTCCATTGTGGAGCTTGTACAGGCATTGCTTCTGGAGTTACAATTCACTAGCACACAAAAAAAAGATCTAAAGCAAAGATTCCACTGGAATCAAAATCTTTGAAAAGTTTGTCTTTTTTTTTTTTAAATATCTTCTGTAGATACAGTCAGCACATAGTGTGAAATATAACCTGGAAAATAAAGAAAAAGAAACAATTGAGAATGTCTCCTTTTCAATCAAGTATTGAAAAGGAATCACAGGTCTAGTATTACCCTACAACCTTTATATATTATATATGTGTGTGCGTGTGTGCGTGCATGTGTGTATGTGTGTATTTTAGGTACCAGGGCTGGGCACTGAACCTGAGACCTCATATGTGGAAAGTCGGACAATCACAACTATCCAGAACCTACATATTATCCAATTTCCCTTCCACTCTCCATTTTTGGTGCCAGATAAAAGCCAAATCACAAAACTCATCACCTGTGTCTATCAGAAATTTTCTTTACAGTACCTACTAAATTTACTATGACTATAGTTCTTTTAAAATGAGAATTGATGCCCAGAATGATAATGAAGTACTATAGTGTTACAAATTATTAAAGATTTGGTTACGCTTAGTAGAGTCTGCTTACAAAGATGAAAAAAACTTATATAAGCTGTAATGAACCAAAGAAGTTAATTATCTTCACATTTTGTTCTTCAAGCAGTACATTTAATTCATGTCTTGTTGAAATAATAATGCACTTGAATGCAAGTGAATTATTGATGAGAGAACAGTTTCCATCAAGTATGCAAAAAATTCTATCCATTCAACAAATATTTACTAAGCACTACTATGTGCCAGATGGTGAATTTTGGGGATACAGTGAAACTGAAACAGTCATAGTATCTGCTTTGATGGAGTTAACAGTCTAGTAAGCCTCAGCTTTGTTTAGGTTTTTGCAAAGTATGTGAACCAGATAAATGGACAATGAAAAAAAAATTTAATAACCTAGTAGACAGTTCCCTAATTTCAGGTCCTGGATCTAAAATTAAAGTTATCTACACATGGGTTCAGATGGCCTTTGCAATAAGGAAGATTAAAATTAAGAAATTCCCCAAATTTTGATTTCTATAAAAAATCATTATAAATACTTTTAATAAAATGCATCTAAAATTAGATTATGGAAATAACTTTTAAAAACAATAAAAAAATTATTTAATGTACATTAGGAATGGCTATAAGTAGGCTTATATTATAATTATTACTCTTTAATATACTGAGATGGTCATCTGGAATGCTAAAAAAGAAAATACAATATCTAATTACTCTATTGTACAGTAAAATACAATTGTGCCTGGGGTAGTAGCATGTTCCAAAATAAACAACTGAAAAGATAAGTGTTTAGAAGATATAGTCATCAGAATGACTGATGGATATTAGTCAAAAAATGTATGCTGAAGCTTAAGTTCATAAATAATCAGCCATAAGAAACTTTCTATAGATTAGCAGGACATATTGGTATTAATGCCTATGAAGAATCTGATTTGGGGGGCCGGCTCGATAGCCCAGTGGATAGGGCACCGGCATACCACATGGGAGGCCCCGGGTTCGATTCCCGGGGACCTCTCCTAGCGGGCAGACCGCCTTGAGAATGGCAAGCCGCCATGGGCGGGCCGGAGCCGCCGTGGGCAGGGCAAGAAGCTGCCACGGACATGGCAAGAGCTGCCACGGGCAGGGCAGGTCGCCCGCGGATGGAGTGCAGCCAGCCACCCGTGAACTGAAAGCCGGCCGTGAACGGACGCAGAGACTGCCCACAAGCGGGGAAAGCTGCGCCTGCGCAGTGACCACTCTCAGTGCGTCGCCGCAGCGGGGGGAAGGGGAGATATGTAATAAAATAAATAAATCTTTAAAAAAAAAAAAAAAAAAAGAATCTGATTTGCAAAGAAGTAGAGTTAATGGTTCCCTCCTTTTTACTAGTATGGTCTTGTAGAGAATTTAAAATTTGTTAATTAATCATAAAGTAAAAATAAAACACTGCACTTTATTCCCTTAAACACTATAAACTAACAAACACAAAAGAGTACAAAATAAAAATATTTTTACATATAATTTTAACTATCTATAGAGTTATGTGGCATATGCTGCTAAAAGCCTTACACAGAGCAAACCTATAAAAGGTAAGTACTATTTGTTATCTGTGTACTATGTTGGTACAAACCAATGTCACAAAGCTGCATTTCCTAATAACTATTGACAAACTCTGCCAAAGCTAATGGTCAGGTCACTGTTCTAATCTTATTTGTCTGCACAGCAAAATA
>PVKH010013499.1:0-16838 GCA_004027955.1 Chaetophractus vellerosus | reverse complement strand
GTCTGCCCACTCAGAGAGGTCCCCGGGAACCGAACCCGGGGCCTCCCATGTGGTGTACCGGTGCCCTATCCACTGGGCTACAGCTGGTCCTCATGGTTATTTTTAATGACTACATAGGTTTATCTACTTGATAAATGTTCTGTGATATGTTTACCTGATCTTAAAGATGCTGAAGCTGTTCAGAAATTCTTCCTTGAAGAAATACAGCTTGGTGAAGAGTTACTAGCCCAAGGTGGATACGAGAAGGGTGTGGACCACTTGACGAATGCAATTACTGTGTGTAGACAGCCACAGCAGTTATTGCAAGTTTTACAGAAAACTCTTCCACCATCAGTGTTCCAGATGCTTCTAAGCTCCCAACAATTAGAGAACTGTAAGTGCTCAGAGCTTGGCTGAAGATGATATGGAATGAAAAACAAATGTCAGCATAATAAAATCTCTATTTAAAATATTAAAAAAATTCTTAACTTGGAAGATGAACAGCTCAGGGAGAATAAGGGCAAATATGCTTGATATATGGACTGTGTACCGCACTGAAATCTACCAAAGTTAATTTTTGCTTTGTGTACATCCATTTGTCTTATTTGTTTTTCCCAGTGAAACATGTATTTTGATGAGAGCTTTTCATTTTATAAATACACCAGATGTTGAAAATTGAAATATCATGGATTCTGTTCCTTCCTAAAATGTGCAATCAAAATGTACATACATGTAACAATACCTTAACACCCAGTGCTCAGTTTTGAAAGATAAGGCAACAAAAAAGTATATGAGATACATCGATTACATAAATGTTACACAAAAATTTTAGGGGTACCCATATGACCGACTTCCCACACCTCCCACAACCTCCCACATAAACATCCTTCATTAGTGTGGCACATTACCTGCAATAGATACACACATTTTGGGGTTTTGGCACTACACATGGACCATAGTGCACATTGTAGACCACACTCTCTCCCATACAGTTCTGCAGGTTATATGATGATATAAAATGGCTTGTATCTGTCATTGCAATGTCACTCAGGATAATTCCCAAGTCCCAAAAAAGCCCTTGTATTACAACTGCTTTTCCCTCTCCCTGCCCCCAAAGTGTCCAGTGGCCACTGGCTCCACGTAATTTTTGTAATTTCTTCCATTGCCTGAATCACAAGAAGTCTATAACAGGACACCAGTAAGTTCACTCAAGTCCAAGAGTCATAAAACCTATATTCAAGTGTTCAGAAAATGGATCGATGGATAGATAGATAGATAGATAGATAGATAGATAGATAGATAGATGATAGAAAGAAAGGTGAATAGATAGAATAAAATGATATGGTAAATGTGGCAAATTATTAAAATTTATGGATCTGGGGAGATATAGGTATGTTGGAATTCTATGTATGGGGTTTGTACTATTTTTGTAACTATCCTATGTGTTTTTAAAGTATTTCAAAATAAAAACTTTAAAATAAAAAATAAGCATTAAAAAAGTATATGAGAGAGCTGAAGAATGTGTATGTTTAAAGCTAGTACATTTTGCTATACATCAGAAAATTGGATGAAAACAATTGTGTATATCAAAGCTGAGCATTAAAATCTTCAAGAGGAATTTGTGAAACGTGCTGCTGTGCTGTATTAACAATTTCACTCCTACTCCTTATATCAGTCTGGAAATAATTTTGTTTAACTCAAAAAAATAAATAAATAAAAGTGTATTAAAAAACCTCACTGAAGGGAATGGGAGAAAATGTGGCTGACCTAAGTAATCTGGAAATAAGTGGAGTCTGTAAGACTAAAGTGGAGTTGTAAGACAAAAGGCAAAGGAACTGTATATAAAGAATGTACTCCAGTTGAAAAAGTTATTTCCATGGGAGTTTGTATTAAAAATTCTGAAGCCAATATATATTTATACAGCAATTGAAATATTAAGTAAATGGATAACAGATGGTGGTCATCAGGTTTCTTGGAGTGGGAGGTTACAGATAAGCAAAGGTAAGAAACTGGAATGATTCATATAGCAATGGATTATAGTTGAGACATCAATATGGACTCAAGCTTAATTTATAGATACCTATGGTTACATATAGAAATATTTGTAGATATGGATATACACATGGGTTATTGTATATCTACACACATTTCCTTGCTCTGACAACTGAAAGACCCTAGAAACAATGACACTGTAATAATAACCTAGTACCCAGCACTAGTTTTCTAATACCATTCTCTAATAAAAGGAACTGGGGCTACTTAGAGAAATGGCTGCTTTTAGGACTGTAGCAGAAGTATAAAATAAATATCCATGAGTCCATCTTGATAAAAAATAAATGACTGAATAAATAAATAGGGGAGAAGAGACAATGCTCTCATGAGATTTTCAAATAATTTTTGTATACTCCATCCTCAAGGAAGTGGACCTAAAATGTGGTCTGTGCCCCTTCCGAAAGTACAGTTTGGAAAGGGGGGAAAAGAGTAACTCTATACTAGAGAAAATTGCCATATATGTGATCAAAGTTAAAACCAACATTGATGAGTCATGTTGACAGTATATACCCTTTGTATGGGCTAGTGAAAGTGACATTTTACCTCTGTGATCTTCCTGTCCCCAGAATAACCCCAGTCTAATCATGAGAAAATCACCAGACACATCTCAATTGAGGGACATTCTACAAATTACCAGAACAGTAATACTAAAAAATGTCAGGATTATCAAAAGCAAGTAGAGTCTGAGAAATGGTCAGAACCAAATGGAGCCTAAAGAGACATGATGACTTGTGGTATTCTAGATAGGGTGCTGGAGTAGAATATGGACCTTCAGGAAAAAGTGAGGAAGTCTGGAAAAAAACTATGGGCTTTAGTTGATAATTTTGTATCAATATTGATTCATTAATTGTAATGAATGTACTATATTAATGTCAGATGTTAATAAAATGGGACACTGTGCAAGAGGTATATGGGAACTCTATGAACTCTCAATTTTTCTGTAAATGTAAAACTGTTCTGAAATAAATATATTTTTTTAAGTGAATGGCCTGATTCTGGTCCTGCACCTGCCATCATGGCATATGCCCACTATAGTCCAAAACTCCCCAAAATTACAACTAAAATCTCTGAAAAAAATACAAAAAAATAACTTCTTGAGAACTCTGAAGCATAAACCAAAGCAGGCATATTTAGGTGGGAGCCAAAAATTGTATAAAATATGTGAAGAAGTAATGGCTGAAAACTTTCCATATTTGGGGGAAAGACATGACTTTATAGAATCATGTAGTTGTAATGAGCTCCCACGGGGAAAAATTCAAAAGAAACCATGACGATTCACAACATAATCAAACTGCTGAAAACTGAAGGTAAAGAAAAAAGTTGAAATCAACTAGAATAAAATGACACATTACTTTTGGGGGAACAATAATTAGAAAAATTGTGGATTTCTCATTAGAAGCCGTGGAGGCTAGAGGACAGTAAAACAATATTTTTAAAGAACTGAAAGAAAATACACATTAATCCAGAGTTCTATATCCAGCAAAAATGCCCTTCAGGAATTAAGATATATAAATTCATTTTATTTTTTTAAATTTTATTTTTAAAGAAGCTTTAGATTCCATAAACAATACATTAAAAATATAGGGGGATTCCCATATACCCCACCCCTCCCCCTCCCCCACTTTTCCCCATTAACATCTTTCATTAGTGTGGTACATTTGTTACAATTGATGAACACATAATGAAGCATTGCCACTAACCATGGTCAATAGATTACATTATAGTTTACACTTTGCACTGCACATTTTTATAGGTTTTGACAAATTGTATAATGGCCTGTATCCATCATTGCAATGTCATACAGAACAAATCCAATATCCCCCAAATGCCCCATGTTACACATATTCTTCCCTTTTCCTCCCTTCAGAACCTCTGGTGACCAGTCTTTATATCAATGTTACAAGATCTCCCATTACTATAATAATATTGACTTCTTTAGTTCATAGTTGCATTCCCCCCTTGGGACCTTTTGGTCAAGATCTTTTTCCAAATGCATCACTAGTTGGTGCTTGGTAATAATCCCTCAGTGCTACGGAGGCTCATCCCCAGGAGTCACGTCCCATGTCAGGGAGAAAGTAGTGAGTTTATATGCTCAGTTTGGCTTAGAGAGAGACATTTGAGCAGCAAGGAGGCTTTCAGGAGGGAACTCTTAGGCAATATGTAATACTAGGCTAAGTTTCAATTTGTCAAGCACAAGGTTCATAAGTACAACTATCAGCATCAATGCCTGGTGTATTGGTCTGTCTTCCTTCACTAGGTCCTGCCTGTGTGCTCTAATGATTCTTGCCATTCTTTTAGAGAATGCAGCAAGACCTCTCAGGATGGGAATTCAATATTCTTTTGGTTATTGTGTGGTTCTCCACCCACAAAGACCACACCCCATGACCACTTGAACATATTCATATTCCATAAAGGCATGCCCCAGGTGCAACCCTTCCCATACATTCCCCCATCACCAACAGCCCACACCACTGATCCTCCCCTGCCACAGTTGCAACCTTTCTGTAATCCAAAATCTCCCCAAAAACAAAGTAAAAAAATAAATGAATAAAATAATAAAATAATAAAATAATAATATTTTAAAAAACAAATGAAATATAAAAATAATAAATAAAATAATAAATAAATGTTCATCATGTCTTTCATCACCATAACATATGTTAGCTGTTATGTACAGTGACATTTTCTTCTGTATGTTCCCCCAGTATCTTATTTTTATACTTCCTTTTCAAAAAAACTTTAGGCTACAGAAAAGTCACACAGAAAATATAGGGGAATCCCCTATATTCCAACCCCTCCCCTTCTCACAATTTCTCCTATTGATAACATCTTACATGGGTACGGTACATTTGTTGCAATTGATGAAGAAATTGAAGCATTGCTACTAACCATGGTCAATAGTTTGCATTATGGATAACATTTTGTATCATACATTTCTATAGGTTTTGACAAAATCTAAAATGGCCTGTATCTGTCATTGCAAGATCATGCAGAAAAATTTCAATACCCTAAAAATGCCCTATGTTCCATCTGTTCTATTCTTCCCTTCCTTTGTCCTCAGAACTTACGGTAACCACTAAGTTTCAATTTTTGAAGAATAAGGTTCAGTTACATCCATTAATATCAAGGCTTTGACATATTTGTCCATTTTCTTTTTTTAGGCATTGGCTATGTTCTTGAAAGATTTTTGCCTCTATAATTGAGAAAATAACAGGACTTCCCAGGATGGGAGTTTAATATTATCTTGTTTATTGTGTGATTCTCCACCCACAGAGAAAACATACTATGACAAGATGTACACTTTCATATTCCATAGAAGCATGCCCCAGGTGTGCCCTATCCCACTACTCCAGACCCCCAAGGCCCTGCACCAGTGACCCTCACAGTCATATTTGCTAAAACAACATTCCCACCACTGTAGTTTTAACCACTGACCTACAAATTCACCTGTTCCTTCCTCCAGCCCTCCCCCAAGTTCCATGGATAGTCCAACCTAACTTTGCCACACTACTCCCCCTCACATTACAGCACCATTGACCCTCCTCACATCCCTGCACCAACATCACCCCTATCCACTGCCCAACCACCCCCTTCCACCTTCTTGTGGGTCTTGCCCATATTGAGCAGCTGTTCACCATATTCTACTCCCTTTCTGTCTCCTGAAAACCTAATACAGACTCCAGATCTGTGAGTTTGCTCAATTTGCTTAAGTCATATCAGTAAGATCATGAAATATTTGTACTTCAGTGACTGCCTTACTTCACTCAACATAAAGTCTTCAAGATTCATCCACGTTGTCCCATGTGTTAATATTGCATTCCTTCTTACAGCTGAGTAATATTCCATTGTATGTATATATCACAATTTGTTTATACATTCATCTGTTGATGGACACTTGGGTTTCTTCCAACTTTTGGCAATACTGAATAATGCTGGTATGAACATTGGTGTGCATGCATCTATTCGTGTCATTGCTTCTAATTCTTCTGGGTATATGCCAGCAGTGGGATTGCTAGATCATATAGCAGTTCTATAGTTAGCTTCCTGAGGAACAACCAACTGTCCTCCACAATGGCTGCACCATTCTACATTCCCACCAGCAATGGATAAGTGTTCCCTCTTTCCACACCCTCTCCAACACTTGCAAATCTCTGATTTTGTAAATAGCTGCCAGTCTAATAGGCATAAGATGCTATCTCATTGTAGCTTTAATTTGAATTTCCCTAATAGCTAGTGATTTGCTTTTATCCATTTGTATTTCTTCTTTTGAAAAGTGTCTATTCAAATCTTTTGCCCATTTTTAAATGGATTGTTTGTCTTTTTATTTTTGAGATGTAGGATTTCTTTATATATTCTGGATATTAGTCTCCTTCAGTTAAATGGTTAACAAATATTTTCTCCTATTGAGTAGGCTGCCTTTTCAAATTTCTTGGCAAACTCCTTTGAAGCACAAAAGTTTTTAATTTTGAGGAGGTTCTATTAATCTATTTTTTCTTTGGTTGCTTTGGGTAAAGTTCATGAAATCATTTCCTAATACAAGAGCTTATAGATGCTTCCTTACATTTTCTGCTAGAAGCTTTATGGTCTTGGTTCTTATATTTAGATCTTTGATCCATCTTGAGTTAATTTTTGTAAAGGGCATGAGATGGTGATCCTCTCTCATTCTTTTGGATATGGATATCCAGTTCTCCAAGCACCATTTGTTGAAGAGGTCATTCTGTCCCAGTTGAGTGGGCTTGGTGACCTTGTTGAATATCACTTGACTGTATATGCAAAGATCTATATCAGAACTCTCAGTCAGGTAGTGTGCTTCTTTCAATTTCATTTTTCCTTTTCAATATGTTTTTGGCTATTTTGGGCCCCTTGCCCTTCCAAACAAATTTTATAATTAGCTTTTCTAATTTAGTAAAAAATGCTGTTGTCATTTTTTGGGGGATTGTTTCAAATCTGTAAATCAATTTGGGTTGGACAGACATCTTAATAACGTTTAGTGTTCCAATCCATGAACATGGAATATTCTTCCATTTATTTAGATCTTCTTTGATTTCCTTTAACAATGTTGTGTAATTTTCTGTGTACAAGTCTCTTACATCTTTAGTTAAGTTTATTCCTAGATATTTGATTCTTTTAGTTGCCATTGTAAATGTAATTTTTTCTTGATTTCTCCTCAGATTGCTCATTATTGGTGTACAGAAATGCCACTCATTTTTGTGTTTTGATATTATATCCTGCCACTTTACCGAACTCTTTTATCAGCTCTAGAAGCTTTGGTGTGGAGTTTTCAGTGCTTTCTACATATAGGACCATGTCATCTGCAAATAGTGAGATTTTTACTTCTTCCTTTCCAATTTGGATGCCTTTTATTTCTTTTTCTTGCCTAAGTGCTTGAGAAAGTGCTTCTAGCACAATGTTAAGTAAGAGCAGTGACAGTGGGGATCATTGTCTTGTACCAGATCTTAGAAGGGAAAGCCTTTAGCATTTCACCATTGAGTATGATGTTAGCTGTGGGTTTTTCATATATACCCTATATTATGTTGAGAATGTTTCCCTCTATTCTTATCTCTTGAAGTGTTTTTTATCAAGAAAGGATGCTGTATTTTGTCAAATGCTTCTGTATCAATAGAGATAATCATGTGATTTTTTTTCTGTCGATCTGTTAATGTGATGTGTTACATTGATTTATTTTTCTTATGTGGAACCATTCTTGCATAACAGGGATGAAACCCACTTTATCATGGTGTATAATTCATTTGATGCATTGTAGGATACAATTAGCAAATATTTTGTTGAGAATTTTAGCATCCAGATTCATTAGAGAAGTTGGACTATAGTTTTCTTGTGGTTATTTCTGTGGCTTTGGTATTAGGGTGATGTTGGTATCATAGAATGAGTTAGGCAATGTTCCCTCCACTTTCATTTTTTTGAAGAGTTTAAGCAGGATTGGTGTTAGTTCTTTCCAGAATGATTGGTAGAATTCATGTGTGAAGCCATCTGGTTCTGGGCTTTTCTTAGTTGGGCTTTTCCTAGGTTTTGGTGACTAATTCAACTTCATTACTTGTGATTGGTCTGTTGAGTTCAACTATTTCTTCCTTCTTCAATGCAGGCTGCTTGTGTATTTCTAGAAATGTGTCCATTTCGTCTAAGTCATTCATCTTGTTGGCATACAATTTTTCAAATTGCCCTCTTATGACACCTTTTATTTTGGTGGGATCAGTGGGATAGCCACTCTCTCATTTTTTATTTTATGTATATGCCAAATTCCCTCTTTTTTTCTTTGTTAGTGTTGTTAAGGGTTTGTCAATTTTATTAATCTTCTCGAAGAACCAGCTTTTTGTTTTGTTAATTTTTTTCTAGTGTCTTTTTATTTTCAATTCCATTTAGTTCTGCTCTAATCATTGTTATTTTCTTCTTTCTGCTTGCTTTGGGATTAGTTTGTTGTTCTCTTTCTAGTTCCTACAGGTGTACAGTTAGGTCTTTGATTTTATCTCTTCTTTTTTAATTAAACATTTATGGCTATAAATTTCCTTCTCAGCACTGCTTTTGTGTATCCCATTGGTTTTGAGAGAACACCTCCCTTCTCCCTGGGGCTGTTTCAGTGCTGGCTGGGGCTTTTATTTTTATTTATTAATTTATTTTTTTGTCATTTACCCTTTTGTAATTTCACCAGATTACATCATGAGCAGCTTTTTAATATAATGCTCTTATAGATCGAAAACAAGCACACCAGCAGAAAGTGGTAGAAGAAGACTGTGCTAGGTTGCCAATGTTGCTATGACAAATGCCATACAATGGTTGGCTGAAAGAACAGGAATTTATTGGTGTAGAGGATAGATGTCCAAAATTAATCTGTTGGCAAGGCTTTGCTTTTCCCAGCGTCTGTAGCATTCTGTTGATGGCAATCCTCTGTCACATGGCTCCTACCGACTGCTGAATCTAAATTTCCTTTGCTTTTAATGTCTCCAGTCATAAGTATTAAGGCTTCATTTAAATAGGATCTTTGAAGGTCCTATTCACAAATGAGTCCACAACTTAACTAATAACATCTTCAAAGGTCCTATTTACAAGTGGTTCAAAGGTCCAATTTATGAATGGATTCACACCCACAGGAACACAGATTAAGACTTGAAGATGTCTTTTGTGGGGGACCTGATTCAATCTCCCCAAAAGACCTAGGCTCTAATCTTAGCTCTAGTATCCAAAAGCTGTGGTTAAGTCACTTAAATTCAATTAGCTTCAATGTCCTCTGTAAAACGGGAATAATAACATGCAACATCCAAACTGTTTTCTGCAGCTGGTGCACCATGTTACATTCCCAGCAACAATGTAAGAGGGTTCTTATTTTTTCGACATCCTTATCAATACTTGCTATTTTCTGTATTCTTTTTAAATAACCATCCCAGTGGGTCTGAAGAGGTATCTCATTGTAATTTTTTTAAATTTTTAAATTTTTTAAAAGATACTTAGATTACATAAATGTTACACAAAAAATATAGGGGTTCCCATACACCACACCTCCCACATAAACATCTTCATTAGTGTGGCACATTAAATGCAATTGATAAACATATCCCGGGGCTTTGCTATTAAGCATGGACCATAGCTCACGTTGTAGACCACACTCTCTCCCACACAGTTCTGCATGTTATGTGTTGATATAAAATGGCCTATATCTGTCATTGTAATGTCACTCAGGACAATTCCCAAGCCCCGAAAAAGCCCCCATATTACACCTGCTTTTCCCTCTCCCTGCCCCCAGAGACTCCAGTGACCACTGGCTCCACATCAATGTTGTAATTTCTTCCAATGCTTGAATCACTTTTATTTTATTTTATTTTTCCCCCTCTGTTCTGCCTGCCTTACCTCCCCTCCCCTTTATACTTTTCTCTCTCAGAGTTTGCTGGACACCTGTTTCACATTTATTTGCCCTTCAGCTCCCCCACAGACAATCACTTGCTACCTCTATTTGCCGGGCTGGTTACAGCCAAGGTTCAAAGTGTGCTCAGCTGGCCAAACTCACTGAAAAAGAAACCACTCTCTGCCCTCCCCCTCTTTCTCCCATGGAGGAGGACCATTTATCCCTTTCAGCTGGCTGCAGTGAGCCAGGGAGTTGACTGAGGCTATTCATCTTGAGGGTGGAGGATATGTGCTATCCCCAGCCACAGGGGAAAGTAATTCATGGTTTTTGTTTGGCCTCTTTGTCTCTCTGTCCCTCTCCCTCCTGGAGGATGTATAGCATTCTCCTAGTCTGCACATCCCCAAAGCTGCTCCCTTGGATAGCTTTTTTTACTTCCTCCATTGTTTTTGTGAGATACTTGAGCCCTATCTAACTACTATGACATCATCTTCCTGGAAGTATAAATTCATTTTCATTGGAAGAAATCTAAGATAATCTATAACTAGTAGATCTTCTTCACAAGGAATTCAAAGGAAAGATCATTAAGCTGAGGGAAATGATACATGAAAGAAATCTGGCTTATCAGAATAAAAGAAAAAAATAGAAGTGGTCAATATGTGGATTAAAATAATATGGAAGCCTACTGAAAACAAAAAATTAATATTTTCTGTTGGGGTTTTCAATGTATGTAGATGTAATGTATCTTATTATTAAAAGGACAGTGGAGAGATTATATGGTTGCAAGATTTTTATATTCTACATCATGTGGTGTAATAGACTATAAAAATTCAGGTACCTTTACACTGAAAACTACACAAATTTTCTGAAAGAAACTAGAAACAACCTAAATAAGCAGAAAGTTACACCATATTTATGGATTAAGATGGAGATATTTCTCAAATTCACTAATAGATTTAATCAAAATTTCAGCAAGCTTTTGTTTGTAGAATTAGACAAATTAATTCTGAAATTTATGTGAAAATACAAATGAATTAGAATGACAGAAGAAATATTAAGATAGAAACACTGAGTAGGAGGGCTTATCCTGCCTGATTTTAAGTCTTAAAATAGGGCTACAGTAATCAGGATAATGTGGTATTGGTACAAAGAAAACAAGTAGATCAATGGAACAAGAAATGGAACCACCACGTATAGGTAACTGACTGAATTTAAATGAAGATGGCATCACAATTTAATAGGGGAAAATGTCTTAACAAATGGTGGTGGATTAACTGTTTATTAAGATGGAAAAAATGAACGTCTACCTTTACCTCACATCATACACAAAAGATAACTCGAAAGGGGATTCTCTAACTAAATATGAAATCTAAAGCTACAAATTTTATCCATTACTCACACTATACTCGAAAATAAACAAATGGATCAGAGAAACTCTACAAGTACTGAAAGTAAATGACCAAATTCCTTTAAAATCTCGGTGTGGGGAAACACTTTTTAAAAGTGACTCAATTCAAGATGCAATTAAAGAAAGGATTGGTTTATTCCACTGCTTTGAAAAAACACTTTTAGTCTGGCAAAAAGCATCATAAGTAGTGTCAAAGGACATGACAATTTGGAGAAAGCATTAGGACAGATAAAACATTAATAATCCCAATATAGGAAGAACTTTTAAAATTTGAGGAAAGAAGACCAAAAGTCCTATAGAAAAAAGGGCAAAAGTATGGATAGAAAATTCAGAAAAAAGATATGAGCATGGTCATTAAATAAACATAAGAAAAAGAAATTTAGTTTTACTCAGAATATGAGAAATGCACATTAAAACTACACCAAGATATCTGTTCTTACCCAAGTTAAATTTAAAAATTCAAAGGTTAAGATCTTGACAACACATTTAGTTGGTGTGGTTGTGGACAAATTTGTCATTCACTGCTGGTAGGGAATTTGGCAATGTTTAATAAACTACACATGCGTTTACACCTGGTCCATCAATCTTACTTCCAGAAATTTACCCTAAATTTGTGCTTACAACCATATGAAAATACAAATATATAACGATATCTATATTTATTTAACATTTTTGTTATTTCACAGAATATTGGAAACTGCCTAAAATGCCTAATCATAGATTTGTTGAATAAACTATCCTACATATGCAGGATGGAATCTATGCAGCTGTTTTAAAAAAGAATAAGGACAATCTCTTTGTACAATGCAAAGGAGTCTTATTAAATGGTATGTGGGGGTTCTCTGAACGATTCTTGAAACCTTCTTTGTAAGTTTGAAATTATATTTTAAAATCATAAGACGAAAAACACCTTCCACATCTTATTATCCATGAAATATAGATGTTGCCATAACATTCAACGTTCCTCACAATGTCTGCCTTAACCAGTTAACAGCCTTATTTCTTGCTAATCCCCATAGCACACAGTATTTTAACACAAAGTATTGTGTGAATACATTAAATTTCTCAGGTGATGGTCTCTCTACCAAGGATGTTATCTCCCTCTTCCATTTTTGAAAATCCTATCTATCTGGGAGCTCTATCTCGAATAATACAGCTTACATTTTGTAGATACATTTAGTCAACATTTCTTGAAAAAATAATTGAATGTGTAAATTTGTAAGTGAAAATGAGTACGTTGGAACCATGTTTATGAATCAATTGTCACACAATCCTATTCTGTACTTTATTCATTGTCCATCAGTTACAATGCTTCTTTTTAAACAAAGATTATTTTTATTCTCAATTTCAGGCTTATATATTAGTAAAACATGACATTAATATTTCTGCAAAAGTAGACTAGTCCTCAGAAAATTACCTTGGAAACCAAGTTCAAGAGTATTAACATAGGATATTCTTTGCCATCCTTAAGGAGATTGAGAGTTTGTTGTTTATTTAGGTTGCTTCGGGATTCTGTTTTAAACTTTTAATCATGGCACACCCTGAAGGATTACACATGCCTGGTGGCTAGCATGCTGAGTTTCTAAAATTTAATTTGCTTCAATGCTTGTGTGTTCAATACATATCATAGAATATACAAATTGAAAATCACAATTCTCCAATGCAGAACACAAGGGGCTTATCAATACTGAGGATTCATTTCTGTCCCTGCTGAAATCTTTGAGACAGATGATCAATGTCTGGGCACCATTTGAAAATCCATTAGGTTCCCCAAGGAAGACAGCACAGCATTTTCCTTTTATAGCACAGGAAACATATGAAAAACATGCACCTATTCCCTTTGATTTATATTTCACTTGGGAATCGAATGAAGAATGTGTCTAAATCTCTTCAGGAAGAATTGACTATAACTTCTACGTGCAGTTTTCCTAAGCTAAGTACTTTATGCTGTGCACATGCTAGCGCTTCTTCTTGGAATGCTCTTCTCCTCTTGCAAGTCTTTCCTGACTTCATCTACCAAGATAGTTTTCCTTCTCAAGCCTCCTAATAGGGTGCAGTATAATTGTTTCTGTACTTGCCTGCTACATTTCCTCCCAGGTAGAGATCATAGTTTATTTGCCTTTAAATACCCTTTCTTCTCACAGTGCCCTGTACAAATATTTGTGCTTGATAAAATGTTTGTTGAATGAATGCAAGTTAAATGAAAGAAAAAAGCAAACAAAAACAAAAAACAAAAACCATTCTTGATTAGCAAAATAAACAAACAAAAGTCATGGAGCAAAAAATGTGACACTATCGTCTCTGGCCAGAATTTGAATAGGTGAAGCCCCTGTGCTTTCTTCAAACCTGTTCTCTCCCCTAAGGTTACAGGGGAGGCAATAATCTTGGCAGCTGTAGTGGCCTCTGAGAAGTTGCTGCTTTGGTGACACCTACTGCTTTTAAGCCTGAGCACATAAATTGGTGCCATAGTGTTTGCAATGATATTTTATGCTGCAGTTCCTAGGAAGTGAGTGGTATGAGTTGTAAAGCTTCAGCCTTATGTATGTATCAAAGCAGCAATTTCATAGCTTGCAACTAGGAAGCGCAAATACAAAAATGCTGGCCTTTTAACAACGAAGAAGAGGTTAACTCCTTCACAAGCTTCATCACAAAAAAAAGAAAAGAAAAGGAAAGGAAAGAAAAGAAAAGAAAAAGTCCTGCCATTTTCATTAACCGGAGCATCACAAAATTTAGTGTGTATGAGTCATCTGGGGAGTTTGTAAACCTAATTCCCATGGGAATTGATTCTGTAGGTGCTGGGAATGGCCCAGGAATCTGCATTTTAACTAGTGTCCCTGTGATTCTAATGCAGTTGGCCCTTTCAAAAATCACTGCTTTGTATTAGCTACAGGGCAAAAAAGTTTTCTGCTGATTACATGACAGAATCCTGAAAACTTACTCCAACAGATAAGAATGCTTTTTTCCCTAGAAATCTTTTCCTTCTATGAAATTAATTAAATAATATAGGAACCATTTATTTAATTCCTATTTTGTGCATGGAATGGACATATGATGTGGTAGTTCAGAGCCTATGCACTAGAATCCTGCTGTACCTTCGGCTAACTGGGCATTTTGGGGGAAAGACACTTAAGTGCTTTGCATTTCAATATTGCCCCTTTCTGAAGACTGATATAATAAACTTACTTACAGGGTTGCCATAAGAATAAAATGAGATGATGTATATAATGAGCTTAATACTCTGCCCTGAACTCGGGAAAAGTTAAGGAAAGTTTGGCAATTGTGATGAGAATCTAAGGTTTTGAGGAGTAGGTAACATTTGAGTAAAGATAACAATAATACAAGGGCAATAGGAAAAATGTAAAAAATTTAAAAATAACTTTAATATTTTATACTATTTATATACTTAGATTATTTATTGTATAGTATACTATAGTTAGTTCTCTAATACAAGTAAAGATAATGTTTTATAGAAGTCCAAAAGAGAGGAATACAATATGCTGCTGTGGAGTAGAGCCCAGGGTGAAATTTGATTTGGGCTTTGAAGGATCCTAACCTATGAACACATGGAGAAGGGCTTCCTTCACTGAAGAAATCTTGAGAAAGTGTTTGGAAGCATCAAAGCGCTGAGTGAAGATGGACCAAAGAGTGGTTCTATTTCTCTTGATCAAGGGGAGTAGTGGAAATAAAGTTGAAATGTTACACAAGTCTGAAAACCTAGCAAGTGAAGGCCTAGGTGTGTTTGATGGCTTTTCCCACACAGGTGTGTCTAACATAAACAGAATAGCAGACACTTTTATTTCCAGCTTGGGAAGCAGTCCCAGAAGTGCTAACTGGGATGTCAATATCACTGCCTTTTCAAAATGTAATGAGTCAATTGGTGCTTAGGAAAAAAGTTCTCTGTTAGTCAAAGATAAATATTCAACCAAGCCTGTCACAGGACTCTAACAGCAGGGGCCATGCAGGCAGGATTGCACAGAAGCAGCCTTTTCATGCTACAGTCCCCAGCCTTTTTCTAAAGGGAACACCAAGAAAATGACAGTATTTAGAATTGAAGAGAATTAACCCAACAGTCTTTGGTAATAAGTGCTGTGGTCTAAGTAAGAGTATCTGTGTCCGATCTAGCATTAACCCCTTCTATGGTTTGGGATCAAGTATAAAACACTAAGGTCATTTTCCTTCCAGAGCTGTGATTTCAGCCTACATGAAAAGAAAAATCATTATGGTGAAAATCCCTTACGATCTTCCATTATAAAAAATAAATAAATAAAAATAAATAAATAAATAAATAAATAAAGATCATCCATTATGACAGCAAGCAAGAGAGAAAGAGTGCTGTTATTAGTGAAGCAATAGTAAATTAATAACATGGTTTAGATTTAACTAAAAAATATGTGGTGTAATATCTTAACTCCAGCAGGACTGAACTGATTGAAGTGGAGCTTTTTGATTCTTGCAAAGAAGTAATTATATTTGAAGTCCATATTTTATCGTTCAACTGTCTTTTGCATTTCAAGTTAATAAAAGAGCCATACCTGCTATGAATATTTTCTAATTATATAATGTATTTGGCAATTTTTTTCTTCCAGGGAAGTTATATAATGAAAATATATTTATGAAGCTGAGTTCAGATGTTGCAAAATATTCCAGAGAACCTTGGCTATCTTTATACATTAAAAATTCATATACTAAAATATAAGTATACAAAGATATATTTATATAGAGATAGATGCTTAAAACACATATTTTTAAAACGTGTGCATATCTGTTTAAAACAACAAGCTAAATGTTCACAGGATTCCACTGAGAGACTTTTCATTAATATATATGTTAATGTGATATGGGAAGAAAATCTGACCTCATTAAGAATCCAGAATTATGCATACTATGCCTATACCAAAAATGGGATGTTATCCAGGATGCTTCATTGATTCTATAACCCTGGACAATTTCTACCTTTGAAAAGAGTGAGCTGGCCTCATCTGAAATATCAGCTACATTATTGCTCTTGATGATAATATTGATACGGCAAATGCAAAGGGAATGATTTGTCAGATGACCTCTAGAATTCAACATGACTACCTTTAGCTCTGAAAAGTCTGTTGACTCATATACTGGATAAAGTTATTGGCTCTTCTAAAGACACATCTTTCATACTTTCAAAATGTAAAAACCAATTATTGACAGCATCATCAAAATGACAAAATGCCAATACAATTTCACCACACAAGTGGCACATAGAAAAGATACCCAATTTATTTATGCAAAAATTACCACTAGAAGAAGCAGACATTAGGTTAAGTCTAAAAAAAAATATTAGCATGAACCTGGGGACAAAAGGGGAAGTAATATCTGTAAATATCTAACTCAATCTTTAGTAGGAGAGAGTGAGAGGTGTGGTGAATTGAATTATGTACCTCAGTTTTGACATGTTTTTAAACTTGATCCGCATTCCTGTGGATGTTGCCCAAGACTGTTTTTGCTCTCTTGAGCAAACAGCCAGCCTTACTCCTTATGAACCCCGACCTGTTCCCTCCCCTGTACTGACTA
>PVKH010013498.1:0-16837 GCA_004027955.1 Chaetophractus vellerosus | reverse complement strand
CAAAGTAAAGAGCATCTTGCTGCGAGCCCAGGGCAAACAACCAATGAACTCAGTTCGAGATTTTTTATTTGGAGAAATTGTGGGTGACAACGCAATCTGTTGGCGCCAGAACAGATGTTTTGTGGTGCCCATAGCAACCTTACTTGGAGTAAGAGTTGAAAAAAGAAAAAAAGAAACAAAACCCAATTGAGTTTATATCGGGAAATGTTGATTTGCAAACTAGTAAATTAATAACAATAATTGAAGAGCTCAGAAATCCCTTGTATAATCCATGATTTCTCCTGGCATATCATCATCCGCACTAAGCAGGATAAAGCCATTGCCAGCAAAAGCCAAACAGATGGCAAGCTATTAGAAATTACGGACTTCCCAAGTATTTGTCTAAATATGATGAGCTCTTATATTTTACCGTCACTAAATCCCACGATTTTTAAACATCCTAAAAAAAAAATTCGATGACTATAAAGAGGGAAAACTGCAAGAAGAGTGTATACCTGCACATTTTAATATAATAATTGCAATATTATTATTATTATTATTAATAAAGCCATTTCACTTTTTAATTTTTACCTTAGCCCACAGATGTCTCACTCAGTTGTTGAGAGATCTATTCTTGAAGTTTTGTTCTTGTTGGAAACCAGGCTGTACCTGTCTTTGCAGGTGTGAGTAGGTTATGCAGGCTAGCTCAGTAAGCAAGCTGGGTAGGGTATGGAGGCATCTG
This sequence comes from Chaetophractus vellerosus, assembly GCA_004027955.1. Classification (NCBI taxonomy): domain Eukaryota; kingdom Metazoa; phylum Chordata; class Mammalia; order Cingulata; family Chlamyphoridae; genus Chaetophractus; species Chaetophractus vellerosus. Next base: position 16,116 of record PVKH010013498.1, on the reverse strand, counting down.
AATAAATTCATAACCAGCTCATACAGAGGGTGTAATTTAGGAGTGATGGGTTATTAGTATCATCACTGAGGACTCAATAAATATATACATTTTCTATCTTACAAAATATCATTAATTAATTGCTCTAATCATTAAACTGATGAAAAGAGGAGGTTCTGAAAACATTTCTCCAGAAATTGAAAATCTTTTAAAAGAGATGGCCAATATTACTTATTTGGGTCCTAGATGCAACTCTGATACTGACTTTGGATGAGTGGATGAGTCAATTAGCTTCTTTGGGCCACAGTTTCTCTCTGTGCTGTATAACAAGTTTGGATTTGATGTTTCCGATGCTGTGAAGCTTTAATAGCCAATAATTTGATTAATTAATATCAATACTCAGATTTTTTGTCACCTCCTGGGAGCTCTTCAAGATCATCACCCCGTCTTCTGGGTTGCTTTGATGCCCTTTGATGTGTTCTAAGGTCACCCACTCCTTTGGGCTTATCAAAGCATTTTTCATGCTCTGTTTTATTTGTCTTCCCTTGGATGGAGCTCCTTGAAGGAAGAGACCATTTCTAAATTCCAGATTCATCTTTGTATTCTCATTGCCTGGCACAGTGCCTGACACACAGTAGATTAAAAGAATATATAAGTTTGTGTGAAGTGAAGTGAATTGAGGATGCAGTAATTTAAGCAATGTTAAAATACAGAATTTTAGTAGTGAACAGAGGTAAGAGTTCATAGATTCACAGAAGTTTGGCTCTGGGAAGGATGATAGAGATAACATAAGTCAGTGGTTCTTAACTTTTCTTTCCCCCTATACACTTGACAGATTGCCATCAGTAATAGTAGCTCTCCCAGGCAGTGATTATTAACCACAGGGGATTGTGGCAGACAGGCAAGCAGAGCAAAGAAAGAAGATGTTTGTCACAGCCCCCAAGGGCTTCTTAGGGGATCTGGATTCGCAATGCACAATTTAAGAGCTATTGCTACTTTTCCAGTGTCTTCATTTGACAAATGAAAACATGAGACAAGAGATTATAAGAGATGTTTCCAAGGTCATTCCATTAGTGGGAGATTTTATACTAAAATCCAATTCTTGTTTGGTGCACTTTGACGTCATGAACGGATTCATCTGGAATCTTCAGGGCAAAGGTATTAAGCAAATTAAAACTAAAGTGTGGATTAAAATTAAGATTTATGCCTAAAAGAATTCAAAAGATCTAATTTGAAAATAAGAAACTCAAAGTATGCACCTAGTTTCTTGGATCTTCTCTGGGAAGGAAGTGTCTTCCAAATCCAGACTGGGTCCTGAACAGATGAACAGGATGCTTTAAAGATTTCATCACCCTATGCATATCTTCACTCTTTCCTCTCTGCCATTAAGACCTCTGATTAAACTTGTGGAGGCCTGGGTTGGCTATGGCCAGAGAAGTCGCCTTGTTCACTAAGCTCTCAGTCCTTAGTATACTTCACCTATTTATTAAGTCCCTACAATAAGCTAGTAATTGCTAGGGAATGGGTCTACACTGGCAACTAAACAGCCATAATTCTAGTCTTTGGGTAATTAGAGCCTACCAAGGTAGGGAGATGTAAATGAACACAAGTAAAAAGTTTATTCATTCACCCACTCGTTCATTAATTCAATATTTGTATATCACCTGCTACTTGCAAGACAAAGTTCCTGCTTTTATGATCCTTAAGAGTTCATAGGAGGAGGCAGGCAATAGGTGATTAATTAATTAATTCAACAAATAAGTATTGTTTGTCTGCCTTCTGCCAGGCAGTCTTTTATGCACCGAGGCTGTACTAATGAACAAAGTAAAGTCTAATGGAGTTTACATTCTAGTGAAAAGACACAAGAATCATATACATTCACAAATACAAGTGCTAGGGAGAGTGATGGGGGCTGCAGTTTTGGAAAAGATAGTCATGGAAGGGCCTCTTGAGTTGGTGAAATTTGAGAAGAGCCCTGACAAAAGGGAGGAAGCAGACTTTGTAGATATCTGGAGGAATGTCCTCAGGAGAAGGCTCACTCATGCATCCTGGGAACATTGAGGAAGCCAGTGTAGAAAAGTGAGCACAGTTGGAAGAGTGGAATGAAATAGGATGCGTTAAGTTGGTAGCCAGGGGCCACATGATGTAACTCATAATCAGGATTTTTAGATTAGTTAAAAATATGAAGTGTCCTAAAGGAAATGCCCATGTTACGGAGATAGAGAACAATGGGGAAAGACCTATTTACTTAGTGTTGGTCAAGGAAAGCTCACTGAGAAAGCAAAATTTAAATTAAGTTTTAATTTATTTATAGGATCCTTAAGCAAAGCATTCTGCATAGAGGCAAGAACATATGTAAGAGAAGATCCGCAGATAAAGTTTGACTAGCGCCCATTTACTACGTCTTTAAATAAGCAAATGACCAATTAATTAATCAGAAATAATAACACTCCAAATATGCATCCTGGGGTAGAACTTTGGTTATATGTATGAGAAGTGTATTCGTTTCCTAGGGCACCCGTAACACAGTAGCACAAATATGGAGGCTTAAAAGAGTAGTAGCTTATTTTCTCACAGTTCTGGAGTCTAAAAGTCCAAAATTATGCAGTCAGGAGGGCCATGCAGCCTCTGAAATCAGGAAGGGAAAACCCTTCCACTGCTGTTCCTTCAATCTCTACCTCTGTCATCACATGGCCTTCTTCTTTCTGTTTCTGTCTGTGTCTCTTCTCCCTTTCTTATAAGGATGCCAGTCTTATTGGAGTAAAGTGGACCCTTACTCCAATATGACCTCATTTTAACTTAATTAATTCCATCTGCAATGGCCCTATTTCCAAATGAGATCACATGCACAGGTGCTGGGGGGGTTAGGACTTCAACATCTCTGTCCAGGCGACCCAATTCAACCCATAGCACCAAGGAAATCTGCAGAGCAGTTTTTCGTTTCTTCTTTTTGCTAGACTAAACATCATATAATTTTATAATAAGATTTTCAAAGATATCCTGAGCACTGATTTACATGTCTCAGTTTATAAACCTGCATGTTGATTCCAACTGGTCATAATGCGATTTATTTGTTTTCAGTTTAATGTTTTGGGTTAGACAGGGATGTAGGAAGTAGAGCATATTTACCCTTGTGATGAATAGAAGATGCTAATAAGGACATTAGTGTGGAATTCTTGTTTTCCAGAATTTATAATCTTCGCAGCAATTCTTCCCAACACCAGAAGTTAGTCTCCCCAGCTTTTAATCTTTAACACTAGGAATGACGTTCCAGCTAAACTCAAGGGACCAAAGCGATGCTAATACCTTCCTAATAAAGAACATAGAAATAATTCGCTACATACAAGACAGCATGGATTTAGGCACTTTCATAAACTCAGTAGCTCCAGCTCTTCTTCACTTTCCATCTCAAGGTCAGGAAAGATAATATAAACACAATTTAACAATTTCAGTTCTGCTTACCTTTGCCCCATACTTTTAAGCAGGATGACGTTAAAATGTCATGACTTACAAAAAAATAACATAGAACCAACTCTTGGAGAAAAAATGGCAAATTAAAATAATTTCCTGGAGTAATTCAAGTTGTGTCATTTAAAATATTCAGACTTTGCTTATGACATGATCAGTTTACATTATGCATTTAAGGGGCTTATTTAAGATAAAATGTTGGTGTTACAGTCATCTGAAGTTAGATAAGTAGCAAGTTATATAAGTAGCAAAATGCAAATGGAAATCTTAATCTCTTGTCTTCTAAAATAAATTGAAATTTAAAATATTGATGGAACAAATCTTTCTGTGCCTTTCCTTTTAAAAATGAAACTCTTGTCCCTTACAAATTCTAATTTAAAGTCAGGAGCTTTCTTTTATTTTGTGGATTGCAAACTTAAGGAAAGAAATTATGAGAACAAAAATTGAATGCAAATGAGAATCCCATGGGCACCACACTTTTCATAGAATTTGTGATACGTTAAATTTTTCTTCCCTTCCCTTTTCACTTTTCAAGACATGCAGAGCTTATTACTTCATGTATCTTCCAATTCAAGCCTTGGGCATCCTATAGCTTTTCTAATCAGTTGTATTCGCCAGTTTTCATAAAATCTGTATTTGCCTGAAAATTGCTTTTGCTCACAGTCCAAAGAAGCTTGCCCCCCTCCCCTTGTTATTTATTTATTTATTGAATTTGACATTAGGGGAGATCAAAGAAGAAGGGAAATAAGTTAGTTCTTATTTTTTGTGAAAATGCAAGCCTTGGAGGTTGTGAAGAGGGAGGAATGAGAGAGGAAGTGACCATATTTCATGGCTCTTGTCCTAAAGCCTTCCCACATCAGCAGCCAAATATATTTTGCTTTACAAATATTGTGACTTCTTCCTCATTATATTCTCTGTAGGCCTCACTAAACACTAAAAAGATGTTTTTATTGAACTACTTTTTGAAAATCTATATTTGAGTGTTTCCTTTTTCACTATAGATTTACAGAACACTTTTACAGAATTTTGCCACCTCTACCTTTTATTTATTTATTTTGATAATGAAAAGTTTCAAAGGCAAGGATGATAAATTTCAGAACAGTTTTTTTTTTTTTAATTTAGAGAGGAGACTTGTGGTATTTAAGACTTTCGTATACAGAGTTTAAAATTTACAAGAGTTCAAGATCAATGTGTTTAAGAAAAAATAAATAAATATGGTAAATATCTTCTGGTTTGGTGGGTCAGCTCTTCAAGCCCTGAAATGTATTTAGTGTGAGCCTGTCATTTATTAAATTAATGTTTTGCCTTTTAGAGTGTGCTTTCAGGGATCACAATTAGGTCTTAGTTAGTAAGGAAAAGGGTATCTTTTGAGAGTAAAATCAAATGGAAGTGGTACACTCTGTATTAGGGATGGTATTATATACACAAAGCAGATAGATTTCTTTTAAAGTGTTGACATCTGTTAGGCTATAAGCAAGCTCCATTGGGTCAGGAACCTGTTGGATTTATTTATGTAAAGCACAGCACACTGTCCGGCTCATGATAGGTTCACTCTTAGTATTTGTTGTTTGAGTGAATGAATGAAATTGACTTAGCTGGCCTAGTAATTACACTGTCATTCTTTTGTTGTTGTTGTTGTTACATATCCCTCCCCATTCTGCTTGCTCTTGCTGTGTGTTCATTTTGTGTGTGTGTGTGTGTTCTTCTATGTCTGCTTTGTCTCCCCCCGCTGTGGCGACACGCCAAGTCAGCTCACTGCGCAGGCGGCTTGCCCCGCTTGTGGGCGGCTCTGCTTCCGTTCCTGGGCGGCTTTTGCTCCATTCGCAGGCGGCTCGCCCTGCCCGTGGTGAGTTTGCCCTGCCCGTGGCAGCTTTTTGCCCTGCCCACGGCGGCTCTGCCCCGCCCATGGCGGCTTTGCCTTCTCAGGCGGTCTGCCCACTCGGAGAGGTCTCCGGGAACCGAACCCAGGTCCTCCCATGTGGTGTACCAGCGCCCTATCCACTGGGCTACAGCTGGTCCCCACTGTCATTCTTAATGCTAATAAAGCATTCCACACTAGAATAATGCAAAAGTGACAGCTACCTATGTCTTCACTTTGCCCCCGTGTGAGTGCGTAGCAGGTTCCTAAAAGTGGAGTGTTTTCCTGACCCAGGAAAGGCTGGACAGTGTAGTGCTGGTGTTGATAATAATAGTGCTGCCTCTATTGCCTGCATCCCTCCAGCTATCTTAACTTATTAGTTGAACTGGGCAACCTAAAGCCAGAGTACAATCAAAGAGGTTAAAAAAGGCAGAGAGGAGTGGGAAAGTCCTAGCAGAACAGACCCTCTCTAAAAAAAGAAAAAAACAAAAAAAAATCTACAAATGGATGGATTATAGAACTATATCTAGACAAACAGATTAAAATGGATTTAATTTGAAATGATTGTATTGGCAAATGTGATAGCTGAATTTGAAGGCTTGCCTAATAAAAATAAATATGCTCAAAGATTACTTGAAACAATCATGTGGAATTGAAACTTGATAGCTAGTCTTGGACAGAAAAACTCGGGCTTTGATTTAAAATCATGCTAATTTCTCCCAGAAATGCAGTAACTATTTCAAGTCAAACTGGTTCTGCTATTTTTATTTGCTCAGTGTGGTGATAGTTACATTTCGGCATAAAATATTTTGTTTTCTTCCTATTGATGAAAATTATCTTCAACCAAAAAAGGATAAAATAATGGGAGTAGCAGTGAGATTTAAACCTTCAAGTTAGGTGAAAAAACAAAACAAAACAGAGCATCAAATCATAGCTGAGTCTATTTAACAATAATGAAAGAATTTGGAAAGATGATTGAAAGACTTCTGACCATGGTCTTTGAGGAAAATTGGAAAACGGCAGTAATTACTGTTGGATTCATATCAAGGCTTCCAAAACTATGCTAAAGGTGTTTCAGAAAACTGTAGATCAATGTATGTGTTGTTGCCTGGGAGAAAAATCTAAGGCACAATAATGGAAGGATGGAATAGTAACACTTAGAAAAGAAAGTGGTGAAAACATGGAGGCTACATGGGATCAGTAAGACTGTCTTGCCAAATTTCAGGTGTATGCCATAGCTGTAGTATGTACTCATGGCACCACGATTCTAATAGAAGCCTTGTGGAAATGTGGATTTGTGGGAAGTGGTGATTGCATGCTTGGATTTTAGTGTTTTAAAAATTATTCCAAGGAAGTTTACTTCTCTGTTGTGTTCAACATTTTTTATCAGTATTTTGGAAAAAGACCACTGAAGATATTTTAATCAAATCTACAGGTGACCGAGTTCTAGGAATAATAGTAAATCATTTGATCAACCAAATAAATATTCTAAAATTATACCTAGCTTGAATGACAGGATAAAATAAGTGAGATAAAATTTAGTGGAAATGAATGCATGCTTGTAATTAGGTTTATCTTATATTGCACTGAACTATTACTGGAATGATCTGCCTTAAGATAAATAGATTTGGAAAAGACTAGTGGCTTTATTTAATAAATTCGGAATGAACAGTGTGATGAAGTTATCAAAAAATAAAATATACCAATATCCCTTTAAAAAACAAACCTGCCTAATACTAGTAATGTTTTAATTTTCCAAAGGGCTGCTGGTGCTAAGTACCAGAAATGTGTTGGGTTTTATAATGGAGATTTATTTGGGATAAAAGCGTACAGTTCCAAGGCTGTGAAAAGTCCAACTCGAGGCACCATTGAGGCACTTTCTCACCAAAGTCAGCTGCCACGTGGTGAAGCAAGATGGCTGCCGATCTCTGCCAAGGTCTCTGCCTTTCTGCAGCTGTGGGCAAACCTGGCATAGGGCTTGTCTCTTACTGGACCTCTTCTCTCAGTCTCAGTGACTCACATTTCTTCCCAAGTTCAGCTGCAAGCTATCAGGCATATGGCTCATTTTTTCCTGGGCCTCAGCTCTTTGAGCCTGGGAGGCAGTGGGAGGCTTCTTTCCTTGAAGCTCGGCTGTGGGCAAAACTGGAGTCCTTTCCCTCATCATTGCAGGATCAAATATGGCAGCTTCCTTTATCTGTTTCCGTCTCTCTCTCTGTGTGTCTCCATTTTTGTCAGACTCAGCAAAAGGGTGGAGGCTCAACCTGAGTCATGCCTCATTGATGTAGTAAAGTTGAAAAGGTCTCACACGCACAGGAATGGATTAGTTCAAAAACATTATCTTTCTCTTTTGGGATTCATAGCATAATTTCAAACTGCCGCAAGTAATATAGTAAATTCTAATACATCATAACCAAACAGAGTGTTTTCCAAAATGTTACAATGATTTATAAAGTACTTGTAACAGGCCTGGCATATAGTGACCACTCAACAATAATAATTATTTCTTTGCTGAGTCTTGGCACTCATATGCTGCCACCCTGCTGCCAGGGGCCAGGGAAAAGGAATGTTAAAGGCCTTCAGGTTATACTGTTTATTTTTCGGTATTATACAGAAGTTGGAAGGCTTTGGGAATGCCTGGATGTCAAAACAAAACATTTCCCTTATGTACATCTAATTTGCCAATCCACACTTTCCCCCAAAATCACATCATTCTTAATGTTTCAAAACCTTTTTTTTTCCTTTATAATTCTACTAGAGCACTTACCACGCAATGTTGAAATGATTCCTTTTCATGGCTGTCACCCTAAAAATGTAAGTTATTTATACCCATTTTTGTGTGCCCATGGCGTATATCACAGTGCCTTACAAATAAATGCTCAGATGTTTGCTGAATAAATTAATGGTTCATCTTCAAATATGGCATAGCTTTGAGGGGTAAAATTAGGTAAATGAGCAGAGCATATAAGGTGACGTTTTTATTCAAGAAAGATTTTCCTACATTTATCCAGTTCAAAATTAGAATGGGCTTCTTCTGGGAACTAGTGAGAATTCTTTTACTATAAATTACAGGAAAAAGTTGAATGGTGCATTGTAAAAGTTGTTTCAGATGGGCTTTAAGATTTAATGATTGTTTAGAACAAGGTTTAGAGCTTATGTAGATGTTCCATTGTTTTATTTTGTTTTAATATAACCTAATCATATACAGCTACCAAAAGAGTACCAGACAGGCAGTTGACTGGGGAGAATATCGCCGAGTGACTTTCTGACTCGTGAACAGTGTGGCTTCTTTGTGAAGCAGCACATGCTGCTGTGAGAGGCATATACGTGGCCTTCAGGAGTGTGAACCCTGGACGCAGACTGTCTGGGTTCAAATCCTGTTCTGCCTCTTCCTAGCTGTGTAACCCTAGGCCTTTTACTACATTCTCTTTATTTTAGTTTTCTCATCTGTAAAACTGAAAATAAAAGTCTCTACCTATTAAATTTGCTGTGAAAATTGAGAAAATATATGCAAGTGCTTAGAACACTGCTAGGTTCATACGGAGAGCTTGATAATGATTGATTATTACCCTTGTGGCAATAAATGAAAAGTACATGAACTTCAGATTTAGACAGATGTGGATTTGGAATGCAATTCTGCCACTTAATTTTCTATGAAAGCTTAGAATATTGCTTACACTTGCTGCATTTTATTCCCTTCATTCTTAATATAGGAATAATGAAACCCACTTTGCCAGATGATACATTCCTTTGATTCTTTCTTCCTTCACTCAGCCATTTAAGGAAAAGCAAATGACAGTCTACTATGCACCAGTGTAGGGAAAGAGTTTTCAGTCTAATGGAAAATAGGCATTAAACCGATAATTTACAATAGAATATTTTGAATTTCGTAACATCTCACATGTACTGAACATTTACTGCATGCCAGGCATTTTGCTTAGTGCTTTTCATGTATTGTTTCGGTTAATTCTCAAAACAAACCTATGAGGCAGGTGCTATTAGTATGCCCACTTTGCAGATGTGGGAATTGAAGCATAAGAGGTTAAATAAAGAGAATTGGAGCTCAGGTTGGCTGACTCTTGAGGCCTTGGGCTTAATCAGTCCCCTACACTGGCACTGGGAAGTGCACAGGTTAGGAGAGGAGGGTGAGTAACAATCCCTGAGGAGTATGATTGTGTTCTTTGGGAAGAATTCAAAGAACAAACACCTAGTAGGCAAACCAAGAGAGGGTGCTACACCAGAAAAAAGGGAAAGACTGCTTTGAGAAGGAAGGCGTGTTCAGCTTTGTCCAATGTTTATAAAAGGAATGTGTTCTAAAAGTTTGCTAAAGATTAATTTAAGTAATGCATTTTGAAAGTCTAGCAAATATCATTCACAAATAGCAGGTGCTTAATGAATGTGTGCTTATTAAGAGCGGTCATTCCTTTCTTAGTCCTATAGGTCAAATACTCATAGAAAGAATTAAAGAATTATAGGAAAGTACCAGCAATACTCTATTCCTTCTCCTCATGCTGTGCCAGTGGACCAAAAGATAATGACTGAAATTCAGATTACCTCTCAGCAATCTGGAATGCACAATGTTCTCTTCTTCTTTGCACATATAGAATCCTGACAGGCTCAGATAAGGCAATAAAAAAGTGATAATTGTACCCCCAAATCCCTTTCTCTCCCATTTTTTGCCTCCAAGTGGGATGAGTGGTAACGTAGCAGGATCTGAATATCAGGCACTCGGCAAAAATTGTGACATTTCTCACCTTCCAAGATTGGCTCTAAATATCCTAAAGGACATAAGCAACTCTGCTTACCCATCATCATTAGTTAGAGTACATGCTTTGAGGTTTCTGTGTTTCTGTGGCCCAACTAATGTCTTATTTGTTTAGCAATAAATGTGGAAGAAGTGTTCTAATAAATACAATTTACAGAAAACTGAAGCTTACTTTCTTAGTTCAGTTTTTTTTGTTTTGTTTTGTTTGTTTGTTTTTGTTTTGTTTTTTAGGAGGTACCAGGGATTGAACCCAGGACCTTGTACATGGGAAGCAGGTGCTCAACCACTTGAGCTACATCCACTCTCCAGTCCAGTTTTGTTAACCATTTTAAGAGAAAAATAATCCTAAAATATAGGATTCCCATTCCTTCTACATAACAGCATATAGTCTATAGAAAACGGGGCTTTTGTAGAGTAGTGTAAGGTAAAACACAAAGGCAGTAAAACTTGATGCATGTTCCTGAAGGAATGTTGAGATATTTATTTTGATGGCTCAAAGGGAAATCTTGCATGGCTCCAGCTTCTCAGACCTATTTTAGTTGGTGGAGGTTGACAGATACATGCCTCTGGATAAATGAGGTATTCTGTAATCATGCAGCCACTCATTTCTTCTAGCACACATTTTCCAAATATTGTCAGTTTGGCACCCAAATGATAACTACAGAATAGCACAGTGTTAAGACGGGTATAGTAATCATCACATGATCTCGGCCTCAGCAATCCTATATTCCAGGTAGCTGAACAAATTAGCCAAGGGCAAGATTATTTGTACTTGGATACACAATAAGGCATGCTTATTTTCTTGCTCAGTTTCATTTTTTCCCTCTGGGTTTCTAAATCTCCATTTTACATGTACTAACAAGTTTTCAAAACTTCTTCTCTTGGATTATTCGCTACTGTTTCCAGAGTTTTAAAGGAAACTGCATTTAATCATTTTATTCTTAAGTGTCTTCCCTGGACATGTTTCTCAATGCAATTTCCTATTTGTAAATTATAACTATTCAAAATGTACAGGCATTCTAACTAATCAATTGTCTTATATTCAAATAGTGCTTTACTGACCTAATCTTTATATAGGCCTTTGCCTATCTTGTTATGCATCATTTTTTGTTGTTTGTAGTGATGGCCCTAGAGTTTACAGGATCTATCTTTAAGTTATCACAGTCATATACATTGCTTTCATTTTGCTTTAGGCAAGGGGTCAGCAAACTACAGCATCCTGACCAAATCCTGCCTGATAGCAAAGAATCATTTTTATTTGTTAGTAGTTGAAAAAAAATCAAAGGAGAATAGTATTTTTTGACATAAATATTATATGAAATAAAAATTTCAGTGATCGTAGATAAAGTTTTACCAGAACACAGCCATTCTCGTTCATTTACATATTGTCCCTGGCTGCCTTCTGCTACAAGGGCAGAGTTGAGGAGTTGCTACATCCTGGCCTCTAAAGCCTAAAGTATTTACCATCTGGCCCTTTACAGAACAACATTTGTAGACCTCTGCTTTTAGAGCATATTAAAAAAAAAGGTAGAAAAAAAAATGTCTTCTATTATTTACTTTGAATTTTACCATTTGAGGTGCCCCACCCTCAGTTTTTGGCTTCCCTGTGCACCTATGCCACAGAGAGGGACTCTCTGTTCTTTCTATCTTCCCACAGGTGTAGGCTGCTGTTATTTGCTACTTGGTATTTACTAGCCTGGTGGTGGGTGCAAAAGGGCTACTCTTGTTGGGATCCCAGTGATCCTACCTCCCTTCCTTCTGGCGGCCATACCCTGCCTGTGTCTTTGGAAGGTCTTGTGTGGGAGAGTTCCCTGCCCTATGCCTGTCCCCAGGGGTAGGAGAACCTTTTATAGGATTGGGATGGGATCATGAACCAGGACTGTTTCTTGCCTCCCCACTGGGGTTGAAGGTTTTGGGGTTTTTTTCCCCCTTTACCTTTCTCCCACTTGTAATGGGTCTTCTTAGGAGCACCCAGTGGAAGTTTGTGGAAAAGAGCAGATGAATATTTGCAATCTCTTTTTGCATCTTCCACTCCAAGGGGGTCTAGACTTTCATGCCAGCTCACACTGGGCCTTCATCAATTTGTTAAACGTTTTAGCAGAGCTCTTCTTACTCACTTTCATGGCACCCAGTGTCTCTTCTTCTCATGCTCTGCCACAAGAGTTTCTGCCACAACTGAGTGATCCAGGGCTTGCTTTCCATCTCTACTTGGAGAGGTTGTAATACCCTTTATAAGTACTACTTTACAAAGTTAACTCATCCTAGGTCATCTATAATTCATGCTCACAGAGTAGAGTAAGAATCTGTGTTTCCAGTTGGGAAAGGAGATTTTAAAACATTTTTGTAGCCTGGTAAATTTTTGGTACTTATTTGTATATCTGAGCAATGGTTTGGTTATGTAGAATGTCTTTATGCTGTTGCTCTCATTTCAAATTAAAATCGAATTTAGAGACTATTGAGTGACTCTGTAACACAGCAGACTGAGCTAACACAGAACTTGTCTCATCACAAACATCAAGATGTGCCTGATAAAATTTAACAGTTAAAAAACTATCTATGGATTAGATTGCAAATTGAAAGTGTAACCTCCTAGTACCAGAAAATTGAAAAGGGTGTGAAGGCTGGAAGGGTGGTAGTGTGAGCTGACACCTGGGCAGAAGTGAGGGAGGGAGACGGAAAGGACAGAAGTGGTCCTAGACTTAGAAATATGGCCCACGGTCGGGGACTATGCAGGGGCTAGAGATGAAGCCTTAGATCTGGACTATTTTCCAAACTGCATTACTTGGCTTGGAGTCTGCATATTTGCATTACATTTGGTTCAAGAAAACCTCTCTCAAGAAATTTACATAAAATTAGTTTCAGGGTACAACAGACTAGGGGATTTGCATAGAATAATCATTACCTGCTGAAGACATGCTCACAACATTAAAAACACATGAGAAGAATATTTTTATCTTTTAAATTTTCTTTTATTTATCCTTGTATATCAAAAGTCCCTGGAGAGTAGGAAGGAGCTCTATATATTATTTCAGGAGGAGGGAATAAAAATTCAAAAAGAAGAAAGTATGTTTGAAAAATTAAAAGATTTGATCTAGAAGAAATCAAAGACTATAAAATAAACATATTTATAATTATTAAAGATTTATATTTTAAAAGAATAGAAACTGTAAGAACTATAAGGAAAGAAAATGAAAAAGTGATAGGCAAATTTGAAAAAGATTATGGAAAAACAGAAAAGAAGGTTGAAATATTTTCAAATTTTATACTAAAATTTTGAAAAAGTTAAAAGCTTCTGTTTATAAGGTCATTTTTGTGTATTTACACAAAGAAAAAAATGACACTTAAGTAGCAACATTTTTATTTTAGCTGATGCTCTAGTTTTAATTCAGAAATGACTATTGAACCTAACTGGAAACACTTATGTAATAAGTAGTGTTGATTTTTCTGAGATATTAATCTGATCACATCATGCTTTGCATTAAACTCTTCAGTGGCTCCCCATTGTTCAACATTCTTTTTTTTTTTTTAAAAAAAAAAGATGGCCAGGAAGTCATTTATTGGAGGGCACAGGTCATGTGAGGGGCTGGCAAAGCCCTCACAAGTGCAGGGCCTGCCACTTGTCCAAGGGGCCACGACTGGGAATGTGTTTCACCCCACTGCCATCCAGGATGAGGTGCTTTTTGGCCACCATGTCTTCGAATTCATGAGGATTGAATTTGGCGAAGCTCCACTTTTGGAGATGTGGATTTTCTGGCGGCCAGGGAACTTCATCTTGGCCCTGCGCAGTGCCTCAATCACATGCCTCTTGTTCTGAAGCTTGGTGTGGATGGGTATGATGACATGACCCATGTGGACCTGGGCCACCGTCCCCTGAGGCTTTCCAAAAGTACCTTGCATACCCGTCTGGAGCTTAGACTGGGGATGGCACGAGGTCACAGACAGGACCATCAACAGGCAAGGGCTGTCTCCAAGGTCCCTTAGGGCAACCTGTACAAGCAACAGGCCACGTACACTACCAAGGAGGCTGCTGTCCGCAGCCACTGCACACCGGGCCCCCATGGGGCCAGGGCAACATTCTTAATATGACTGGCCTGCTGGATTTTCTTGAGTCAGATCCATGTTTTCTTCTCTAGACTCTTTTCTTACCACTTCTCAGGCCACTATTTTAGCATTCTTTCCATTTGTAAATATACCCCTCTCTTCACAGATTTACTGCTTCTTTTGCTTGGAATGCTTTTTTCTTCAGATTACATGGACCTTATTATTGAACTTAATTCCGTTTCTTCCTAAATGTTACTTCTTCAGAAATGTCACCCACCATACCTAAATAAGCCCCTGTCCCTACCGCCATAATTCTTCAATCCCAACCCCAGTTAAGTTAATTTTTATAGCATTTTTATTAATTGACCACATGCCAAATACATACTTGTTTACAGCCTTTCTTGTCTACTTATAAAAAGAGCAAGGCCTTCCACATAGTGAGCATTTAATGATTATTTGTTGAACAATGCTGTTTACTTGCTGAAAATCTCTTTCCTTACTCTCCTTCCCTTTTCCTGGGAAACTTCTTGTCTTCTTAATATTGTAAACTCTCCTTGTTTTCTTAACATTCATGTTTCAGATTCCTTAAGAATTATTTTCTTGTTTCATCAACTTAGGTGAGAGCCCTCTGTTTATGGTTCCACAGTACCTTGAAATGTTCTTTTGTAAATTCATTCAGTCATTTATTCAACAAATATGTATTGAGTGCCTACTATGCTCCAATTCTTGTTCTAGGACCTAAGGATGCAGTAGTGAAAACAAGCAATACGATGCTCTCTTGAAACTTAATGGGGGTATTGGAGGTGGTGAATGATAGATAAGAAGAAATAAACAACTAAATGCATTTTACAGGAAATATGAAGCAGGATTTGGCCCATGGAGAATCAGGGAAATGGGGATCAGAATTGCTCTTTTATATAGGGAGCCAGGAAAGTCCTCATTGATAAATACTCTTTAAACAGATGTGTGGTTAGTCTTGAAGTTATTTGGGAAGAGAGCCCATCAGAGAAAACAGCAAGTGCAAAGGACCTGAGGCAAGAATTTTCATTCTGAAAGAGTTACAGGAACAGCAAATAACCCAGTGTGGCTGAAGCAAGGGGAAGGATAGTAGGAAAAGTCAGAGAGAGACCAGGGAGCTGGATGGTGCTAGGGATTACCATTTTAAGGACTTGGCTTTCACTGCAAAATGCTAATCCTTAGGAGGGATCCCCGTTTGAATAGGCTCACTTGGCTATGCTAATGGTCGGGGTGAAAGGTAGACAGGGATTTTAGTCAGGAAGTTATTGAAAGAATTCAGGTGAGAGATGATGGTGATTGTATTGTAGCAAAAAAAAGGTTGTGATAAGTGGTCAGATTCTGGATATATTTGGAAGACGTATCCAGCAGTATCTGATGAAAGATTGAATATAGGATATGAGAGAAACAAAGGAGTGATGATGATTCAGATGTTTGGCCTCAGTTACTGCAAGGATTGAACTTTAACTTACCGAGATGGGGATGACTGTAGAAGACTATAGAGAGAATGAGTGGTCTGTGGGTAGAGGGATATAGAGTTTGGCCACATAGAAGTATCTATTAGACATTCAAATGAAAAGTTCAAGTTGGCAGTCGGATACAAAAGGGAGAAGTCCAGGAGGAAGATATAAATATGGAAATTATAAACATAACAATGGTATTTAAAGCTATCTGGGGAATGAAAAGACATGAAGTTCAAGGGCTCGGCCATGCGTAATTTCAACATTTAAAGGTTGGGAAGAGGAAGAGGAAAACTAGGGAGAAAAACAAAAAAAAGAATGGTGACCAGAATCCAGGGAAATAAATGTTTCATGGTGTGAAGGAGCATCTGTGTGAAATGGTGAGATGAGATGTCCTATCAGAGTTGACCTTTGGGTTGCAGTGTGGAGGCCATTGGTGATTCTAACACTTTGGCAAAATAGTGGATGAAAGCTTCATTGGAGCAGGTTCAAGAGAGGATGGGGGGCCGGCTGGATAGCCCAGTGGATAGGGC